>CAUYRH010165688.1:0-17459 GCA_963574655.1 Perodicticus potto | reverse complement strand
GACACTCTTCCTTTCAGATGAATTTTGTACCTGAAGCTTGCTTTCTTGGGGTCGCAGCCTGTCTCAGCAGAGGTGATCCGCAGAAATCACTTCTCTCTCTCTGCTGGGCTCCCAGTATTCAGCTTAATTGTGCAGTTTCTGGAGGTTATCTTCCCTTTTGGACAGGGGCCTTTTTAAGAAGCTGCTTACAGTCAGCTATCTTGCTTTGCTCCCCATCAGAGTGGTTTTGATTTGTATTTCTCTGGTGGTTAGAGACAATGAGTATGTTTTCAAGTATTTGTTGGTCATTCATCTGTCCTCTTCAGAGACGTTTCTGTTCAAGTCTCTGGCCTATTTACAAATGGGGTTGTTTGCTATTTTCTTGTTGATTAATTTGAGTTCTTGAAGAGATTGTAGGGAAAACACTTGATAA
Source organism: Perodicticus potto (assembly GCA_963574655.1). NCBI lineage: Eukaryota > Metazoa > Chordata > Mammalia > Primates > Lorisidae > Perodicticus > Perodicticus potto. The sequence goes on along the minus strand of CAUYRH010165688.1, from coordinate 17,047 downwards.
TATTGGTCTGGGAAAATTTATGAAGAATACCCCCTGGTAATTTTAGCAATATCAAAAATAAATAATAGGGGCCTGATCAGGCTAAAAAGCTTCTACACAAAGCTAATAGTATCATAGCCATTGCTGCTTTCTTTTGAGTTATTCAGGTATTTTCTAATGTACCATTGAACTATCTGTTTGTTCTATTTACTATGTAGATTTTTATTTCAGTTTTCTTAGTGGGTTCCCTGGGGATTAAAATTAATAATCTAAGAAAATTTGAGTTGAGTTAATACCAACTTAATTTCTAAATCATATAGAAATGTTAGTCTAGGTTTATTCTCTTTTTTTTCCTTTAGGCTACTATTATTATGCAAAATGATATCTTTAAACATATGTCTTTCAACTGAGTTATAAAAATGTTACATTATGCACTTGTATTTTAAAGCAGATAAGGGAAAAAATTTGTTAAAAACGAAAAGACACATATATTGTCTTTTTTATTTGCCTGTAGGGTTACTTTTACTGATTGTTTTTTATTTCTTTACGTGAATTCTAGTTAATACCCAGTGTCATATGATTTAGGTTAAACAACTCCTCTTGGCATTTATTATAAGATAGTTTGTATGACATCAGATTTTAGGTTTTTGTTTATCCAGGAATGTTATAACTTCTGTTCTATTTTTTAAGTATAGTTTTTAGTGAAATAAGAAATCATGGCTGACATTTGATTTTTTCCCATTTGAATATATAATTCCACTGCTTATTAGCCTGGGTGATTTCTAATGAAGTTAGTAATAAATTTTTCTAATGAAATTAGCTATCAATTTTATTGAGGATCCCTGTATGAGTTGTTTTTCTCCTTTTGCTTTCAAGAGTCTCCTTTTGTCTTTATCTTTTGACAGTTTGACTCTGTGTGTCTAGGTTTAGGGTTTACATTACAAGGAGCTAATTGGGCTTGTATTCACATGGGATAATATTTTCTATCAGATTTGGGAAGTTTTGATTTCTTTTTTTCATGTGGCCTTACTACTTTCACCTCTGCTTATGGGACTTCTGTTGGTGATACTGGTGTTTCAGGTTCTTGGTTTCTACCATTTGAAGAAAGAATCCATGGACCACAGATCAGTGGTAAGACAGGATTTATGCACAAAGAACACAAAACTACAAAAACCAAACTGACAGAGAGAACCCAGGTGAAGAACAAGCTCTCTTGCTCCCTCTCAGAAGTCTGTTCCCTGGCTCTCTGCTAAGATAGTCATGGGGTGTTATTTTGCCAGAATTCAATGTTTACTTTCAGGGCTCTCAAGTTACAGCCAGCTGTCAATTTAGCAGCAGGCCAGAATTCTCAGTCCTTGGAAACTTACATGAAATTGACCAGGCTGTGAAATTGACCAGCCCTAGAAAAGGGGGCTTCCACTTCTAACAGGGGAAGGAGAGACCAAGACACTGGTGTCTCCCATGCAGTTGTCTGGACCCTCCTGCTACTAGAGCCTCCTAGGGCTCCTCTGACTACCTTCCAGCCCACTGGCTCCTCTGGTGGCTGCTGCTGCACCACCAAGGCAGAGGTAGGGGGTCCTCCAGCTCAGCTGAGCTGAGCTGGGTGCCACCTGTCCTATATCATTATGATTGTTAAGTCCATGTAATAGTATCTCAGATCCACAGGAACTGCTTATTTTTCTTTATAACTTTTTCATTAATTTCCTCTCACAGGAGATTTTCAAGTTTGATAAATTCTATTCTTCTAGGCCTACAGTTGGTCCTCTCTAGTAAATTTTTAATTTCTGTTTAGTTTTCAACCACAGAAGTTTTGTTTGGTTGTTTTTGGTTTTTCCAATTTCTGTGTCTTCATTGATATTTATTATTTGGCAAAACATCATTCTCATATTTTCCTTCAATTCTTTAAACGTGGTTTGTTTTAGTTATTTGAAACTATAATAACTTTTAAAAATGTCTGTCTAGTTAGTTCACATCTGGGCTTCCTTAGGGGGAGGAGCTATTGGCTGTAACCATTCCTATCCTATTTCTTTGCATGTCTGATAAGATGTACAGCACCCGCTATTGTGTTGTTGTAGTTATCATTGTTGTTTGGCAGTCCCAGGCCGGGTTTGAACCTGCCACCTCCGGTGTATGTGGCTGGCACCCTAGTCACTGAGCTATAGGCACTGTGCCCTGTGACTGCTTTCTGATAAGATTTTATTGAAAGCTGAACATTTAAAATGATATAATATGGTAAATGAAAATCAGATTTACTCTTGACATTAGCAGGGTTTGCTATTATTGCTATTGTTGATGTTATTTGTCTTTAAAGTAAGTTCCTTGGACTAAATCTGTAAATTCTGTAACGTTTTGTGTCATGTTTGGCCATGAATTTTCTTCTCAACTTAATATTCAGCTAATAATTGAAAAAGACTACTTTAAATGCATTGAACCAATACATCTTCCATCCTTTTCTGAAGAGCTTTATATATATATTTGTTGGTGTATATCTTCAGTATTCTTACAATTTTTCTCAATATTCATTTTTTATCAATCATTGTCTTGTTTTTATTTATCACAACGTATATTTCTAAAAATATCTTTATTTTTTCTCTATTTTATTAAATCATAGAATATAAATGTCATAACACAATAATTAAGAAAGTGTGGTAAAGGCTATGTTATCCGGTTTGTTGTAGTATTTCAAATTGTATATCAATTTTATTTTCTAATTATACGGAGTATCAAAGTCAACTAGAGGTAAGATCAGGGCTTTCTCAGTGCTTTCTTGAGCATGTGCACAGCCCTGCACACATGTATGGTGTTTTAGATTTTCAGGAATATATTTGAGCTCTGTAAACCCTCCTGTAGACATCTCATTTCCTCAATTTGGAATCTTTTGGTACTGTCACCTCAGGCAGCAGCTACATTGTTAGCTAGATACTTGTCATTGATTTTTTTTCCATAAATGTTTTTCTACTAAGCAAATTTGGAGACAAGACAAATAATAAGCCCTGCAAATAAGACTTTTGAAGGAAGCTTCAAAATAGGTCTAACAGTGACTGGGGTTTTTTTTTTTTTTCTTTTCTGAGACAGAGTCTCACCACGTTGCCCTTGGTAGAGTGCTGTGGCATCACAGCTCACAGCAACCTCAAACTCCTGGGCTTAAGCAATTCTCTTGCCTCAGCCACCCAAGTAGCTGGGACTACAGGTACCTGCCACAGCACCCGCTATTTTGTTGTTATAGTTGTCATTGTTGTTTGGCATTCCTGCCACCTCTGGTGTACGTGGCTGACACCCTAGTCACTGAGCTACAGGCACTGAGCCCTGTGACTGTTTTTTTTTGAGATGGAGCTTTCTTGGAGCAAGTCAGAGACTCCCCTTTCAGTGACTGGCTATTGTTCTTTGACCATTATGAGGCTGCACACTTTGAAATTTACTGTGGATCTGGGGAGAGGGACATGGAATAGGACAAGTTAAAATGTCACAAAGCTTACCATTGTTACTGAAATTTAATTGTTATTTATTTATTTTGAATAAATATTCCCTGGATTGTTGTAAGCCTTTAGTTTATTTCAAGAGTTGTGAAAAAGTTGATTTTCACATTGTTTTCAGCATTCTTATTACTTTTATGAATCTTTAATTGTAGGGAGATCTTAGTGTGACTTCCTGGAAGTGCATCTCATCTTGTCAATATATTTTTAAGTTTTTCCACCTTTTGTTCACAAAGTTTATCATTTTCTGTTAGTGTCATGAACCCCAGTGTAGTGAGTGTGTAGTGTTGTCCAGTATTGATACCAAGGTAATGATGACTCTGTGCGCTATCTCATCTAGGGAAAGTAGGCTCATTCACTTTCTACCCGTGGTGTAGAATAGGTATTATTGATATTTTATCCTCAGAGCCTTGATATGATTCACCAGTAATGCTATCTGGACCTGCAGTTTGTTATTTGAAGTGTTTTAATTATACATGAAAGTTATTCATCAAATACATGGCTATTGAGATCCCCCCCCCTTTTTTTTTTAAATCAGTTTGGGTAATTTGTGTATTTCAAGAAACTTGTCCATTTTATACCAGCTCTTAGCCATTTTTATATGGTTTTTTATAGAATATCTCTTGTCATCCTTATAATATTTGTGGGTTTTGTATTGGTATACCTTCTTTCATGTTTTATATTATTAATTTGTGCCTTTGGATCTGATTAGCCTGGCTAGTCTACCAATTTTATTGACTTTTGCAACTAAACTTAATGGTTTCATTGATTTTTTTTTGTTTCTGTCACTTTTCTTTTTCCTATCTAATTGCTTTCGGCTATTAAAACTCATTTCTTAACTATCATTTGCATTACATAGGTCCAATGCCAATATCACACAGTTCTTAGTAATGTAATTTTATAGTAAGTTTTGAAATTTAAAGTGTAAATTCTCTAGTTTTGTTCAGTTTTCAAAATTTCTTTGGATAATTTAGACCCTTCGCACTGCGTATACATTTTAAGAACAATTTCTGCAAAAATGCCTGCTGGAGTTGTGATTCAATCTTATGGAATTTGTAGATCAATTTGGAGAAAAATTGTCATTTTTACAAATTATTACTGCAAGTATAGAATATCATTTATTTAGCTTTATTCCAACAGTTATTGTGAATATAGAAGTGATCCATAAAAACTTATCAGATAAAGTGTTTAATATTCAAAGGATTGATTTTATTAACACTCTTCAAAAAGAAGGATTGATTGTGAGGGATAGGGGATAAGAGAGAAGAAAAAAATTGAATTTTGTGCCTAGATGAAAGGAGCAGGGGGAAGAACTTAAAGGTAAAGGACAAAGAAAAGAGGGGCTTAATGAATGTCCGAAATATAAAAGTAGGGATGATGTGCTGTGAGAAGGAAATGCAATTTGATCATGGATAGTGTGAAGTCTTACACCTCTGGCTATAGCACAGAACTCAGGAAAAATCTCACTTCACTGGTCACTACAGTTTTAGAAAGAATAATCAATGGGACTGTGAGGAAGGTAGATGTACATGTTTATATTGAGGATATGTTTCCAATTCTTGAAACTATTAAGTGGTGCCATGTCAGTTTGCTTCCATTTTGTGGCCAAAAAACCAAGGTTTTTATCATGGCCAAGAAATACTGTCCTAGAATCTGGATAGCTTTTTGGAAACTTTGTATTTATTAATGTGGGTTTTGAACAAAGAATATCTTGGTATTTTGTGATCTAAATTTAATCTGTAAATCCCCTTTATGCCTTTCATTTATTGAATTTAAATTTTAGTGTTTACTATTAAACACTATTTTATGAAGATTCTTAAAACTATTTTCTATTTATTTTGATTACAGATATTCATATAATTAGGTTCATAAAAATTCAAAGGCAGCTGATTTCATTTTTAAAAGCATTGTCAAATACAGCATTTTATAATGAAAAAATCTGTTCTCTTTGGTTTTTAACATAAAATGAGCCTATAATTCTTCTTCTATAGCTTTAATTGTAATTTAATTATTGCATGAATGTACTTGTAAATGGAAAATAATGCAACTAATAAAATATTTTTGCTTGATACCTTTTGCATGTTATTTTATTCACCTTACTCCATGTAGAATGGAAAAAGTAATAAATGAAGGAATAAATTTGAATTTTAAGTTCTTCATATTCTTTGCCTCATAGCTGCAATTATTTCTAAATCAAAGGCAAACTTGAAGATTAATAAAAAATGCCTGTGGTTATTGATGTGCAGAAGGTAAAGTTAAACTGAAGTTGGTGAGGTGGACAAGCTATGAGCACAGGTGAAGGAAAGTCTCAGTGCAGGGGGCAGGCAGAGAGGAATAGTGGCTCAAAGGCAGTTTCTGACACAGGCTGACTTTTGTGTTGGAATATGCTTAACTTCTGAGTATCCTATTTTCAAAAAATGTTTAAATTAACTATGAGGACTATATCTACATAGTATCATTGGTGATAAAAGTGAGTGAGGAATCGAGAGTGGGAGCTCAGACTCTGGGATGGCAGGTGGAACAGGACATATGGAGGGTCCTACAGAGATCTGCTTCTTCTGTAGGAAGTGTCTTTCGGTTCCAGGGAAGGAGCCATTAGGTTGGGACTTCCTGGGTCATGTTGGTATCATGAACCCCAAGCAGTAACCATGTCTTACCTTCTCAAAGGAACTCCCAGGTGGGAGTCTCTAGGATTCCTACCTAGCTGGGCTCTCTTACATTCCAAGTTGCCTTTATTCTACCAATCAATGATCTTCACTTAGTATCTTATATCCAGGGCTAACTCCCAAGGGATATTTGTGGAGGAGTAAGATGAACTATTAGGACTCAAATGCAAATATCAAACAGGAGGCACAGATGTAAAGAAATAAGGATAGCAAATGTCTGGAATGTGTTAAAGCAAGTGAAGGGAATAATCTTGTGGTAGAAAGTAATTCCCACTATCTCTTCGTCTTTCTAATGAAGGTTATTAAGAACATGCACTAACCAAAACAGTTTGCTAGGAGAAGTTGGAGATAAAATTAAAGTAGCAAATAGTTCTGACTCTGATAGCATCTCTATGTAGGACATTTAAAATATACAATAGTCATATAAAACCAAAGGTGAGTTACAGATTTTGACATGTCAAGATATACTTGGCAAATTGGTGGGACACAATAGCCAGTAGTCTATTTGCCAGGGGCCATTGAGCTTCTGAAGAGAAAAAAGTTTCCAGTACTAGAATTCAAACACACAAGAGCAAGACTGAGGTGTTGTATTTGAATGGGTTCTCTGTAGAGCTATGCAGAGAGAATTAAGAAAGAACTAAGCTTATGAAAAGCGGGAGCCATGGATACCTTCTTGGTTATATCAAAGGCTTAGTTGACAAAGAGAGGGGTAACTCTGAGTATAGCCAAATATCAACCATCTGCATCTGACTCATGGCCCAGTTGCTACTGGAATCATGTATGAATCTAGGAAGCATATTAATCAAGAAACAAGATTCTCTTCCATGTTGAATTTCTTTAGGATCTGGCTCTCATTCTAGTAATAAAGCACTACAGCAAATACTAGGTACACATTGTCTTATTTAATCCTCACTGCACACTTACAAGGTATTTAGTATCCTTATTTTAGGGAAGAGAAAACACAGGCTCTGAGAGTTTACATTACTTTTCAAGATAGAAACAGTAAGTACTGGACACGGGTTTGAATCTGAATCCTATGCTGGATCTGCTAAGTGATCCTGTCTGCCTCTGAAGGAATGGGTAAATATGCAACGGGAAATAATTCTTACTACAGGGACTTAAAGTTTGAGTCTTATAAAAAATAATTACACTGGCACTTCTTTTCCGTCTATGTGCAGTTAAGCAAGAGAGTTGGATGTTGGATGTTTCAGAGTAAAAGGTCATATGGGTCAAAAATGAGAAATAAGAAGCAGGTAGCCTAGGTGTAGACATATGAGAAGTAATGAAAATCTAGTCTCAGACAGCGGTCTACTTTTCCAAAAAATATGGGTTTGGTCATTTCTAGGAAATAGGCACCATTCTCAACTGATAAAGGCATTTCCTCCCCCACCTTTCCCTTTTTCCAACACCCTTCAGCAAATTAAGTCTCTGGTGGAAAAACAAAGCAAACCTATGCTTTGCAGTTTTTGCTTATTAATCCTAAGAAAGAGGCAGACTCAAAAGATTTATTTTAAAGCAAACATTTCCTGATATTTTAATCATTTAATATGACTAAGACACTATTAGCATTCAAAATTAAATTAAAAATCATTTATGCCTCTTACTTAATTTGGGAATCTTTTTTCTTCTGAATCAGATCAACCCTAATACACAAGTATTAAGAAAAAATTTTCTATTGCTATGTGTCTGATCTGTCTAATGTGGGTAGCTACCCTCTTTTAAGTGTGCCATGACATTATCATTATCTATTTTTCTTCAAATCCTATGTATACTTTTAATTGAAATGTCATACTGTTGGGCTGAGCCACATATAATTTTGGCATCTTTATTATAGCTTTATGAATACATCTAGAGGACATATTCTAAATAAATTTTTCAAATCGCCCAGAAGGACAATATAATAATCATTTAAGAAATATATTAGAGAAACCATTAAAATGTTTTTTATAATAACTTCTACTTTCTATTTTGTCAAGTAGAAGTTATTATAAAATATATATATATTTGTCTCCCTCATATATATAGGGAGATCTCAAATTCAATAGATCTATGTTATGGCAAAGTTCTCAATCAAAGCTTTAAAGAATAAAAGAGAAAAAACATCTAATTTTTTTCCTTTATGTATACCCATCTATGAAACAAAGGAAATAATAACATTGTGATACATTTTTTGAAATGTATTTCTGACTCTAATGTATACTACTATTTAAAACAGAAAATAGAGAAAAATGTACATCTATGATTTTGAACTAACTACTATTGTCTCCTTTGTCTAAAGATCACTATAAGCAATTTTGACTACTAGGAAGAAAAAAAAGACTTTACAAGTTACTGCTTGTTTCTTGTTAACCTCCTTACAATCCAGGATACAGACATTACCCACTTATACTTATTTTCAGGGCAAAAGCTACTGTTATAAATAAAATTACTTGTGAAAACTGTTGTTTTCAGTTATAAACTTTTTGTTTTGGTTCTTTACGTAGCAGCTCCTCAGCTTTCTTGTCAGGTAATATTCTACCTTTGACATCTGTAGTGGATAATATGAATCAAATTGCCCAATTGTACTTACTCTAGCACCTCAAAATAAAAGTTTTTTCTTCTTTGGAGAAATAAGAAAGATTTTTTTCATTGCTTAATTTTCCCTATGAAGATTTTAGCCATTAATCACATGAATAGACAAGAAATCGAGAGTTCTGAAATCTACTTTTCCTTGGGACATTGTTCTGTGCAATAAAGAAATTAACTTTGGCCAAAAGAGAGTTCTGTCTTTTGCCTTTCAGGCAGTAATCTTAAACCCTTGGAATGTCATATCTGGTAGGGTTATCTAACTTTGCTTTGGGGCCTTGGTTCACCAGGTAGTCTGAAGGTAGAGGCTAGCTGCAGAAGAAAGATAAGCAATGTGACTTAGGGAGGGAATGTTAGGCCACATGGTATCAGTAGACCTCCAGAGGGAAAGGAGACTGAAAGCAGCCACATGGGCAAAATATTAATTAATCACACCTATGTGATGGAGCCAGGAGAAAAATTCTAAACTCAGAGGCTTGGTCAAGCATCCCTGTTGGGAAAAATGATGCCTATATTGTCACATGTTGATGCTGAGAAAGCAACAAATTTATGACTCTGTGAGGAGAGAGCAGAAGCATCTCTGTATTTGCACCTGCCTGGACTCTGGCCGACTCGCTTCTTCCCTTTGCTGATTTTAATCTGTATCCTTTCGCTGTAATAAATCCTGAGTGTGATAGTTTTCAGTGAGTTCTGTGAGTCCTTCTCGCAAATTATAGAACCTGAGAATGGTTTTAGGAACCCTTAAATTTGCAATGGCTTCCAGAAGTGAGGGTGGACTCATGGGGAAAGCACTTCCTAAATGTACCGTCAGTTAAAACTCTTACATCTGTTTTCCCAAATAAGAAAAACATCATGCTACCCTTTTTGGTATAGATTGTTCTACAAAGGACTGAAGTATAAAAAAGTAACATTAGTGAATACAAATGTTTACATTTTTGTGTGCTTGTCATGTATTTTTACAAGTATGGGTTTCTGTGTACCGAATGCAATCTTACTCAACAAATGTTGACTGCAGAAACTCAAAGGAGTGTGATGAACTTTCTAAGGTAAATTATTTTAATGTAGTGACTTTTACAGACTTTCACAAATGATGGGATGTGGGATTGGGAGCTGTAATTGACTCACATATCACTGGAAATTGCCTTCTGGAATCTGGATTGCCAAGGGCTGACATAGCAGCTATGACCTTACAAATGAGGAGTTAACAGACACTCACACCATTTCCAAAGGATCCTTTCATAATTGATCTCAAGTCCAAAGGAATCTTTAATTCCAAAAGGATTACTGAATTGTATAAAATTCTTAAATATTCTTCATTGTTGCTGAAGTATTAACTAAGTATCCCAAAGAGAATAGAATATACAGAAAACAAACAAAAAAACTCTTGGCTAAATGTACAGACCTTAATTTGAGTCGCAGATTTGCTTTAAATTATCTGTGCAACCTTTAGCAAACTGTTTTTATTCTGTTGGGGCTGAATTTCCCTATTTGAAAAAAGCAATGAAGCTATAGACTCTCTCTCAGGCCCCAAGTAGCTTTAAATGTGGTGATGTGTAAGTAGTTTTGGAAACTTAGCTTCCAAACTCAACTCAGATTTCCAAACTTGAGCAGCCAGAGGCACAACCCTGATGTTCTCCCTGTACCTGCTGAGCTGAGAATTGAAAGTAGGCTGTTTCTCTCCCTCTAGCAACAGGTGCAGTTTGGCATTTTTCTCCAACAAGCTTCAGTTTTAGCATCTCAAATGAGTTTTTAAAAACATATTTACTCATATGATATTTACATGCTTGCTTCGTTAGTATTTTATCATCTTGGGAATATATTTTTAATTAACATACTCTGTTGTAGGCCAGCAGCCCCCCAAAAGACCCAAGTCTGCCTCAGCTAGTCTCAGCCTTGGTCCCCAGTGTGCCCCCCACACTTTTGGTTAACTCTGAGAACAGGTTTCTGACAAGGAAGTTTTCAGGTCTCTCTGACCCTCTAGCCAAGGTTGGAACAAAGGTGCAGTTGAAACAATAGTGAAAATTCACTCAAGCAGAATTTCCCAGGTAACTGAGTTTCCCAAGCTACTGGGCTTTCCAAGTTGTCCCCATGGTTACTGAGTTATTCCCTGAGCCACCACACAGCTACCCCCTAATCCAACTACCTGACTGTAACCCCGCCCTGTAACCAGCCATGTTCCGCTTTTGTATATGTTTGCTTTGCCACATAAAAGGCTGCCTGAATTTCTCTTCACCACCGTTTGCCCTTTGGGCAATGGTCTGTCTGTGCAGATGTAATAAATGATAACTTGATTTGGACCTTGCCCTTTGGGGCAGTGATCTACCTGTGCAGGAGTAAATAAATCATCACCATGTGATTTGAGCCTAAAGTGGGGTCCGTGTATTCTTATGGGTGGCATGAGTTACAACATTGGGAGGCCCCAGTGAGATTTGCCACCCCTCAGACCCCCATCTAAGCCCACCACCAGCTGATGGCTTCAGGGGAAGGCCTCGGAGAGACGTTCCTCCACCCCGGAGCCCGCAGACATGTGGAGTCTGGGCATAGGTCCCAACACTTCCAAACTCGTGATTAATTAGTAACACCTGGGTGAATTTGTAACATCTGTCTGTTCTCTAGAGATTTGGGGGAAGAACTATCAACCCCATTAATTCTTTTGCCGGCTCTATATTTCCATCTGAGGACTGCAGTTGTCTGGTGTTTGGGGAATGAGGGAAGGTCAGATGTGACATTAACTTATCCCCCCAGGCCTGCACAGTACGCTGTAATGGGTCACTGGTCTGGACCCATGGAGTTTGTGGGTCATTTTGGTCTGGACTTGCAGGGGCAGGTCATCTGATTAGTTTGTCTTGTCTGGACTCACGAGGTGGGTTGAGTCTTTGGTCTGTCTTTGGTTTTGTTTGTCTGACTTAAGTGTGAGTCTTTGGGCTGTCTTTGGTTTTGTTTGTCTGTCTCTAACTTAAACTTGGTCTTGGACTCACGAGGTGTATGAGTCTTTGGTCTGTTTTTGGTTTGGTTCTGTCTGTTTCTGACTTAAGCCTGGTCCCAGACTCATGGGAAGTGTGAGTTCCTGGACTTTCCTTAGTTTGATTTGGTCTGTCTCAGTCCAGTCTGGTTTTCTCTTTGGACTCACAGAGCATGAGTCTGCAGGCCCTTTCTATGCCAGTGATTTGTCTGAACTGTCTGCTTTCACTTGTCCCTTCTCCAGATTGTCAGGTTTTTCCTCTTTAGACTCACAGAGAAATGAGTCTCTGGTCTGTTTTTAGCCTGGTTTTATCTGGTAGTCTTTGGTCAGTCTTAAGTTTTCCTTTTAGGACTCAAAGAGAATGGGTATTCATTTTTTTTTAACTGGTGTATATGAGTTGTTTGTCAAATTTGAGTTTGTTGTTTCCAACAATTTGTCAAAATTCCTTCCAAAGTTTGGTCAATTCCAAGTTTAAATGTAATCCTCTCTTTCCAGCAATTAAAGAATTACTACAAAGTTTGGTAAAACTGTTCCTCCCTTAACTGTGGTTGCTATGTTACAAATAGTCTTAAGATAAGGTGCTGGCATTCAGCAAAAGACCTAAGAACAATTACTCATTTAGAACTAAAGAAAAAAAACAGTCCTCTTTACCTTTTAAAATAGCAGCCACTTGGCATTACTCTGGTTGGCATGCATTCTGCTGATCCTCAGGCGGCCTCCAGGAGGGGGACAGGTTGTGGACTCTCTGAGGGAAGTCACCCCCTGGAAACATCCCAGGGTCCCCAGAACCTGAAGCCCTCAGGAGACCGGCTGATGATCACTCCTAAATTTACCTGTAAGTCTGCCTCTAGAGGTAAGCTACTTTAACATCTAATTTTGGCTAGCATCTGCAGATTTGTTATAAATTATTAGAAAATATGTAACTGTTTGTGAAATTCAATTGTTGTAATTTGTGTAAAGCCTCCCGGGGAAGGCAAAAGATAAAAACTTTAAACAGGGACCTTAGGTACCAGGCTATTAGCCTGTCAGAAACTTTCAGAGGATGGGGACCCTCGGCCCTAGTGGTCAGTTGGGTGCTCCCAGAAATGTGTGTTTGCACCCAGCAGAAATACCATTAAAATGAAAGCGGACATCCAATCAACCCCCGGAGTATTAGATCAACCCCCAGAGTATTAGATCACCCACATGCCTGTTAATAACTATATAAAAAAGGTATTCTAGTTCTGGTTTTGAAAATATGAAAGTGCACTTTGTTTATGTTGGGCCATGTCTGCTGTGTCATTTTATGTCATTTATTCAGCGTTTGTTGAAAGATTGATCTCGGCCCAAAACAGTCTTGTATTAAACTGAGAAGGAAAAAAACAAGTATAAAAGAGTTAAATATTCCCTAGAACTCAGCATTCTATACCTTGAAACACTTGAGTTCTAGTTCTTGTCAGCAATTAGAAGTTTCTTCCCCTACATTGTTAGTATAAATATCTGTCTGTTTTAATTCACTGTTTTCCTGCAACATTCTGGCTCCCTGATAAGAGTGCTCCCCACCACCCTGACTGATGCCATTCCCTAAGAGCCTTCCAGTAATTACATGGAAAGGAGGGCCCATAGCAGAGTGACAAAAATGTCTCACGATAGTCCTCTGTGACAAGGGTTAAAAGGTCTAAAATATTTGTGAAATATCTGTGCAGGTTAAATAAAACTTATGAAGAAGTTTACATGTGATCCAGTGAACTATGTATTCCCTTTAAAATCTCTTAACTTGTAATCTTATTTGGACCCATGTTTTAAGCCTTTGATATTTGACAAAACTTCCAAAGTCAAAACTCTAAATTTGGAACTTGGCACCTCTAGCACAGTGGTTGTGGCTTTGGCCACCTGCACCAAAAGCACAACTCTGAATTTAGTTTCCTTAAAAACCACTGAAAAACTGAAGAAAATGAGTTAAACTTATTTGATTTGTTAAAAATGTATAGGAAACGTTGTCAAATATGAAAGGAGTTAATTTTATATGAATTATGGTTATATGTATGTTCCAATATTACAAAACATTAGGCTGTCCTAAAGTATAAAATATTGGTCTGTCTTAATGCATATTATCAGTAATTCATTTAGAAAGAAAAAATATATATATTAGGAAAAATTGAATTCCTAATGTCTTTGGAAATTGAGTACCTTTGAACAAAACACAAACTTTTAGGACTTTCATTGGAAAAATAAAACACGTCTATGAGCATTACTAACCTAGCTTCAAACTGAACAGAGATCAGATACGTCAAACTAGGTTGATTTGTTATAGTTTTTTTTAAAATATTGCTGATTTTTTATGTGTTCTGTTTTCCAGAAGTCAAGAAAACCATTTTCTGTCTTTTGAGCTATTTGTAGCTTTTCAAGCAATGTATGTACTTATGAGCAGAATTTGGAACATGTATTTTTCTCTCTCTTTAATTTCTCTAGAGTTTAAAAACTATTTGTAAGTATTCTTAATTTCTAACAATACAGTTATTTGCATAAGTTCAATAAGAATCTGTTTTGTGCTATGGAACATAATGAAGGCACTGGTTATTTTACCAAGACTTTGGCTGGAATAGCACTTCCAGAAGTGTCCAGACTGCATAAAGGAACTAAGGTTGACTTTATAAGGCCAATGAAAAAAGCCCTTTGGAAAAATGGCCAGATACCTGCTGTCAGTAACATTTCCTGATCTGTAGTAAGTAACGAAGGTTGCTTGCTGACGGGTCCGGGAATCAAAATGTGCTTGACCCAATGCATACTAGTATCTACTGGCACAGATGAAACCTGGGCTCATGAAAGGCTTTCAAGAAACTCCAGCCTGAATTCCTTATAAAAAGTTCCAGCAAAGCCAATTTAAAAGAAAAGAGCCTAGATGGCTAATAATTAATTATTCTTGCTGCACTGTATGCAAACAATCAAACCCAGTATACTGAAAGTACAGTTTATTTTGGCAACTAAGTTAGTCCTGCTATATTTTGTTTTTAATAAAGAAAAAATTAAAGAGAGAAAAATAGTTCAAAGAGAAAAAAGGCTGTGACCCACCAGTATTAAATCCCAGCATTGTCTGTAATGTCAACTCATAAAATGAAACATAACTGTTTTACTAAACTAATCTGTTAAATGGGACTAAGAGACTGGTCAACGAGTCTAGAGTTATATGTAGTAATTATATCTACTCTGAAGCCTTAAGATTCAACAAAGATCACCTTAGCTACACTAGGAAAACTTGTGCAGTATTAAATGGTATCTACTATGTCTATATAGAAAACCTAAAAGGAGAATTTCCCAGTAAATGGTGTAACTGTATAAAAACCATAGAAAGAGTAGCAAGAAAAGTCTCCACTGAAGGTATTTAACTGTGTTCGGTTTAGTCTTTTGTATCTGTACATCCTTTCTCTCTGAAGAATCAAAGAGACCAAACTGGTCCCCCTGAAACCAAGGTAGAAAGGACTTTCCACCATCATCCTGACCACATGTACAGCAGCGGAGGGGAAAGAAATCCTCACCTGGAGTCATCACAGCTGGCTGAATAAAACTTCACTGCCCCTTAAGAAGTAAAGATAACTTTACGACAGTCAACATGCCCTGCTCAGGCCACATACTGGGAGATGGCTGGTCAACACATGGCTGAAGCCTGAGGAAACTCCTCGAGGGACTTGTCTTAATTGGACTTGGACTTTGGGAAAAGGGGGGAAATGTCACAGGGAAAATTAAAAACTCATATGTATATGTATATTAGCCCACCACCACAGTACCATTAAGGCCTGAGTAGAAAACCCAAAAAGAGTCATAGTCCCTAAGACCTCAGTGCTTAAATATCAGTACCTGCAGAAATAAGCTGATTTTGAAACCCCAAATTAAGGCAAGGTATGATCAACCTGGGGATCCCACTATAGTTTTAGTGGAAGAAGGAGCCTGACCAACTCCTTAGACATTAAATTGCCAACAGGTCTGTTATAAAGTGTGTGAGAGTGTATAAGTGTAGTGTAACTGAGAAAACTCTGAGAGTGCAGTTAAACCTCCATTCACAGGGTCTAGGAGAGTGTTAGTTTGCCTCCTATGGCTAAGTAGTAGCTCAAGCAAGATCGAGGCTGCCCTGGTTTAAAAATAGGTTGGAACTGTATGCATGTGAATGCTTGGAGAACGACTGAGACAAGCTACAATAGGTAGAGTTTTGCCCCCTCCCCATTCACAGGGTGAAATAAATATGTGAGTGTGCCCTTCTTCCCTGCTCCAACTTTGTCCCCTGGTTATTCTGAGAAAAACCAGAAGTTCTAGGTTTTCCTCCACCTTTAGTTTTCTGTCTGTCTTTAGTAGCAGCCACATGGCCATGTGGGACTTGGGGAAAGTGAAAAGACATTAAAAAGGATGTTGTAGTTTTGTTATTGGAATTTCTTCAGTGAGTGAGTGGTCTCAAGAATTTGAGAATTGAGCCTGTGGGCCACAGATCAGTGATAAAATGGCATTTTGTTAGACTAAAAAACATGCAGAGGGAGTAGAAAGTGCCAGAGCTATTAGCAGAGAAGCCATGCCTTAGAAAGTGTTATGGTTCAGGCAGTCCGGTGAGCTCTGGATGGCCCTTGAAAATCTAAGAGATTAGGGTGTTTGCTCCTTAGTCAGGTAGAGCCATCCAAAATGTTTGAAACTGCTTTGTTCATAACCTTGCTAAGACTCAAAGAGTTTGTACCTGGAAATAAGAGTCTGATGTTTGAACTCACCTGAGCCTGAAAGATGAAAGTTCTCTGTCCAGCCCTAAATGAGAAAATTAATGGTATTACATACCCACTATCAGCCCTTTCCTGTGATGTGGATGAATCAAGGATTTGATTCCCAAGAAAACCAGTGGGGAATGTTGTAGGCCAGCAGTCCCCCAAAAGACCCTAGTCAGCCTCAGCTAGTCTCAGCCTTGGTCCCCAGTGTCCCCCCCCCCACGTTTGGTTAACTCTGAGAACCAGTTTCTGACAAGGACGTTTTCGGGTCTCCCTTACTCTCTGGCCAATAGTGAAAATTCACTCAAGCAGAGTTTCCAAGATAACTGAGTTTCCCAAGCTACTGGGTTTTCCAAGTTGTCCCATGGTTACTGAGTTACCCCCTGAGCTGCCATGCAGCTACCTCCTGAGTCAACTACCTGACTGTAACCCCACCCTATAACCGGACATGTTCGGCTTTTATATATGCTTGCTTTGCCGCATAAAAGGCTGCCTGCATTTCTCTTCACTGCCATTTGCCTTTTGGGCAGCGGTCCGCCTGTGCAGATGTAATAAATGACAACCTGATTTGGGCCATTGCCCTTTGGGGCAGCGGCCCACCTGTGCAGGTGTAAATAAATCATCACCATGTGATTTGAGCCTAAAGTGGGGTCTGTGTATTCTTATGGGTGGCATAAGTTACAA
>CAUYRH010165687.1:0-14856 GCA_963574655.1 Perodicticus potto | reverse complement strand
GGCGGGCGGCGTTGGGATAAACCGGCTATGGCCCCCCCCCCGTACACATGACCTGGGGGTTAAAAAACCCCCCCCGCCCCGCAAAAAAACAATTCCGGCGCCAACAAAAAAAAAAAAAAAAAAAAAAAAAAAAAAAGAGGTAAAGTCTCCATCTTTTTTTAATGCTGCATAGAAGTAGTACAGTGGTTACAGCACCAGTCACATACACCAAGGCTGGCGGGTTCAAAACTAGCTCAGGCCTGCTAAAACAACTATGTCAACTGCAACCAAAAAATAGCTGGGTGTTGTGGCGGCTGCCTGTAGTCCCAGCTACTTGGGACACTGAGGCAAGAAAATCGCTTAGGCCCAAGAGTTTGAGGTTGCTGTGAGCTGTGGCACCACGGCACTCTACCCAGGGAGACATAGTCAGACTATCTCAAAAAAAAAATTCAATTGGTAAAATATGTGCAGGCAATTCAAAGGATAAAGGAAAGTCTTTTCAACAAGGGGTGTTAGAATAACTGAATATCTAGGGTATGCTAGAGTGGGTATATTTTCCATTTTTAAAATTTCTATTTGTTTTTCCTTACTCTTTTTTTTTTGTTTTAAGTCTTTTTATTTGTATGTTAGTTTCAAAAGTGTTCATGATTGCTTTTTTGTTGTTGTTGTTGAGACAGAGTCTCACTATGTCACTCTTGGTAGAGGGATGTGGCATCACAGCTCACAGCAACCTCACACTCTTGGGCTTAAGCGATTCTCTTGCCTCAGCCTCCTGAGTAGCTGGGACTACAGGCATCTGCCACAACGCCTGGCTTTCTTGTTGCAGTTATCCTTGTTGTTTAGCTGGCCCGGGTCAGGCTCGAACCCGCCAGCTTTGGTGTATGTAGTTGGGACCTTACTCACTGAGCTATGGGCCCCGAGCCTCATGATTGCTTTTTTTAAGCGTTTTTACAACAGCACCTTTAAGGACTGTCAGATAATCCCAACATCCATGTTTACGTTAGTGTCTGTTGATTGTCTTTTCCCATTTGAGTTTTCCTATTTTTCTGAGTCTTCATATTTTGAGTAATTTTGAATTTGTACGCTGGACATTTGAATATTAGGTTATGAGACTCTTGGTCTTATGTAAAACCTATGGCATATGTTGGTATTGCTTAGCAGGCAGTCTACCTCTCTTTACAGGTAGCCACCACACCTTTGTCCTTGGCGATGGGACCAGGGCAAGGGAGTAAGTGGACCATGGACTGGAACGGAGGGGTCAGTTGAAGATGAGGTGAGGTTTTTTTTTTTTCTTTTTTCTTTTTTTGCCCCTGGAAAGAGTGCCGTGGCGTTATAGCTCACAGGAACCTCCAACTCTGGCTCAAGAGATCCTATTGCCTCAGTTTTTCTATTTTTAGTAGAAACGGGGTGGGGGGGGCGTCTCGCTTTTTTGGTCAGGTTGGTCTTGAACTCGTAAGCTCAAACAATCCACCTGCTTTGGCCTCCCAGAGTGCTAGGATTACAGGCGTGAGCCACCATGCCCAGCCTATGAGGTGAATTTTGAGGGGGGGGGGGTCACTACTACAGGTATTTAGGTCCCAAAGACATGAAACCACAGAAGACATACCCTGTAGTCTGGGCAGTGGGGTGGGGTGAGCTGGTGGGGGGAGGGGCGGGTAGCTGTAATCAGTGCGCATGTGCTAACAGCACTGCGCATGCTCATTGAGCACCTTCCCATCGGCCAGTGCGCACCTCGTGGTGAACGCCGAAAGGTTGAGCTGAGTGATAACGGTGCTGTTATCCTTCCTCTCATCCAAACTCTTTCTCACCGGCTGAGACTCACCTGGTAGGTCCGCAAATAACTCCCTCTGGGAGTTTAGGTGTAAGTGAGTGTGAGGAGTACCCAGTGGGCTTCAGGCAGGTTGGGGGGCCCCCGTCTGTAGCCTCGGAAGGGGATGGGCCTCGCCTGGAGGTCTTTGTTGTCCTTACAGGTGGCGACGCCACCATGTGCTTAGTCCTCGTGGTGGGACCAGGACAGTTGAGGAAAGGAGGGCACAAGGGGGTGTCCGCTGAAGATGTGGCGAGTTTGGGGGATGTCATTGGAGATATTTTGAGTGCTGGGGATATCTGGCAGTGGTAGGGCGGTAAGGAGGGGCCTGGAAATTGGGAATGCTGCAGGCTTGTGACTACAGCCGGGTTGAGTGAGGAAGGGTGCCCATTCTTCTGGGCATTTCAGAAAGCGCTGTGGACATCATAGGAAGGAATGGGCAGGGCTTTCTACCTCTACGAAACCTGGTTTTGGGGTGAGGTGGACCTAGCAAATGCTAATGTGATGAAAGCAGTACTGTAGTTTTTTTTTTTTTTTTAAAAGAATATTCAGAGTTTAGTGATAGACATAAAAAAGCTCTACAAAAGTTGAGACAAAGCTTACCAGACGGGTGGCGGAAATCGCTCACCCCCCAGTACTATATAGTTTTAATTTTCTAGCTGTATTTTCCCAGATGTGTCTATGATGGAGAGTCTAGTTGTGAAACTAAACTTAAATCAGAAATTTCCTCTGTATGCTGGCCACAGTGGGTTTCACCTGTAATCCCAGCATTTTGGGAAGCTGAGGTAGGAGGATGGATTGAGGCCAGAAGTTGAGACCAAGCTAGGCAACACAACCAGACCCCATCTCTTAAAAAAAAAAAATAATAATTAGCTAGGCATAGTGGCAATGCCTGCAGTTCCAACTGAGGAAGGAGGGAAGCTGAGGTAGGAGGATTGCCTGAGACTGGGAGTTGAACTTTACAATGAGCTGTGATTGTGTCACTCACTGCACTCCAGCCTGGGCTGCAGAGATCCTTTCTCAAGCAAAAGAAAAAGGGCAGAAGGGGAAAAAGGAAAAGAAGAAAAGGTCTTTTGCCATGAGCTTTTAGATCAGTGTTCATTTTTTTTTTTAATCTCACCGCATTCTTGAACCTATAGTTAAATTTCCACTGCATACTTAAATTATGTTGATCCAAAAAAAAGTTACATAAAGAATATACTTACTGTGCTTTGAACTTCTTTCAAAAATAATTTAATTAATATCTTTAAAAATTTTTGCAGCACACCTAAGATCCTCTAAAGGCACATTGCTTGAAAATCACTGTTTTAGATGGTTACTCTGCCAGCTTGGCTCATTTAAATGGTTTTGCAAGCACTGGGTAGGGATACATGCTCATACTTATCTTGGGAATTATTTTCAAAGTATTTTCAAAATTAAAAATACAAGTTAAAAAAAATACAAGTTAATATTTGGCCAAACAAGTTGTCAAGTATAGCTATTCTCTTTTTACATTAATTATTATTAGTTTTTGAGACAGAGTCTCACTTTGTTACCCTCAGTAGAGTGCTGGGGTGTCATAGCTCACAACAATGTCAAACTTTTGGGCTCAAGTGATCCTCTTGCCTCAGCCTCCCGAGTATCTGGGACTACAGGTGCCTGCCACAATGCCCGGCTATTTTTATTTTTATTTTTTCACAGTTTTTGGCCGGGGCTGGGTTTGAACCCACCACCTCCGGCATATGGGACTGGCGCCCTACTCCTTTGAGCCACAGGCGCCGCCCTGCCCGGCTCTTTTTTAGAGACAGGGTCTCGCTGTTGCTCAGGCTGCTCTTGAACTCCTGAGCTCAAGCAGTTCACCCACCTCAGCCTCCCAGAGTGCTAGGGTTACAGGTGTGAGCCACCACACCTGGCCATGTATAGCTATCCTCTTAAGTGCATTTTCCAAATCACAGTATTCTGCTTTCAGTGTGAAATATGAGTTTCCGAGGAAGATCAACATACAGGCCTAGAGCAAGAAGAAATGATCAGCCATCTTCTCATCTGGTTGTGCCTGTGGTTGTGAGTTCCTAAACATTTAATATTTTCTATTAACAAATTTATTTTTGTGATTGTGTTCTTGATCTAGTATAGATAAACTGGTAAAGGTCTTCCATGCAGGTAAAAATTGTTAATGCAATCTTATGATGGTAACATTGATCTAGGAGTATTATGTTTTAAGTTTTCCAGATTTTGCTCATGACTTCCCTCTCATGCCTATCAATGACAGACAGTACACATCTATCCCAACATAGGTTAAAATAGCTTCCAGACTCCTTACAGGTAACTTTTTTGTCAGAGTAGCCACTCAGTGGGAAGAGTAACTTTAGTAAGAGTAAGTAAATAGAATAGTGTTGGAGAAGTACCTTTAGACTTTCTAATGATCAGAAATATCCATATATTCTGTATATTTCATTTTATTGACATGTATTAATAATGAAAATTTTTTATTTGCGTGCCCCCACCACACACACCCAGCAGCCTGAGCCTGATGATGAAAAAGGTCAAGAAGATGAGCCATCAACTGGAGTTCAGGATATTACTCCTCGTCCGGGGAGAAATGAGGGAGCATCTAGTGTTCAAGGTGAAGGGAAAGGGAAGAAGGATGCCTGTTGGGGTGTGTGTGTTTGTGTGTAGGATGTATGGATGTTTGTATATGTGCCTTACCCATCATGACATACCAAGAATACGAGGAAAGAAAACAATAGAAACAATATCTGAAAATTAACTGGAACAGTGAAGAGGATATAATTTTTAGCTTAGCTTAGGGAAATCCTTTACTGTGATAAAATTTCCTCATTTATAAATGAGAGAACTGAGGCTCAGGGCTTGTTTTTATTTTTATTTTATTATTATTTTTTTTTGAGACACAGCCTCAAGCTGTCACCTTGGGTAGAGTGCTGTGACATCACAGCTCCCAGCAACCTCCAACTCCTAGGCTTAAGCGATTCTCTTGGCTCAGCCTCCCAAGTGGCTGGGACTACAGGCGCCTGCCACAACGCCTGGCTATTTTTTGGTTGTAGCTGTCATTGTTGTTTGGCAGGCCTGGGCTGGAGTTGAACCTGCCAGCTCTGGTGTATGTGGCTGTCGCCTTAGCCGCTTGAGGTACAGGCGCCGAGCCTCAAGGATTGTTTTTATCAAAGAACACTTGACTGGTGAATAAAAAATTTGTATTTTGTTCCAAAGTTTGTGTCGTCTTACCATCTGTGTTGCTGTAAAGGAAGGTGAATAATTTTAGTTAAAATACTTCAAACTCAAGTGTCTATTTTAAAAGGTAGCTCAGTACTTGCCCAAGAATAGACTTAGTTCAGTGCAGCCAGGAACAACTCCAAAACTGAGTCAAGGAATGGTGGCCGCTGTTTCCTTTGATATTTATTTATTTATTTATTTATTTGAGACAGAGTCTCACTATGTCACCCTTGGTAGAGTGCCATGGAGTCACAGCTCACAGCAACCTCAAACTCTTGGGCTTAAACAGTCCTCTTGCCTCAGCCTCCCAAGTAGCTGGGACTATAGGTGCCTGCCATAAGGCCCAGCTATTTTTTTGTTGTTGTTGTAGTTGTCACTATTGTTTAGCATATGCCAGCCCTGGTGTATGTGGCCCACGCCCTAACCACTGAGCAATAGGCGCTGAGCTTGATAATTTTTATATGATAAATTTGGTAAAAGCTGGATAGTTCAGGATGCTGGCATATAGGTAGCTGGTTTAGTCTGATTTTTAAGTATTTTTTAGGAAGTGGTAAATTTTTTTTTGTGTTTAGAATAGCCAAAAAATTAATTACGCATTTCAGCTGATCCCTCAGATAGTTACATTTTGATTGTAATTGAAATCCTATCCATGATATTGACTTTAGATTTTTTAGCTGGTGCTGACTGCTCTTAATGTGCTGTGGCAAAATACAGGAATTATACATGTCTTGTGGTTTATCCTTAGATTATTATTTAAAGTAAAGGTTTCAAACTGTGTGCAGTGTTACAGGTCTGTACTCCCAGCTATTCAGGAGGCAGAGGCAGAAGGATCACTTGAGTCCAGGAGTTCAATCCCACCCCAGGCAACATAGCAAGACCCTATTTCTGAAAAAAAATAAAGGAAAACAAATGTGTGAAGTTTATATCTAGTTGCTTCTAATTTTGCAAAAATAACTCCTTACTAATAGTACACTTAAAAATTGTTAAGGTGGGTTCGGCGCCTGTAGCTCACGGGTTAGGGCCACAGCCACATACACCAGAGCTGGTGGGTTCGAATCCAGCCAGAGCCTGCCAAACAACGACAACTACAACCAAAAAATAGCTGGGAATTGTGGTGGGCCCCTGTAGTCCCAGCTACTTGGGAAGCTGAGGCAAGAGAATCGTTTGTACCCAGGAGTTTGAGGTTGCTGTGAGCTGTGATGCCATAGCGCACTACTCAGGGTGACAACTTGAGACTTTGTCTCAAAAAAAAAAATTGTTAAGGTGGTAAGTTTTATGTTATGTGTGGTTTTTATCACATTTAGAAAAACTGTCTTCTTGAAATTCAGTGTAGTTATCATACACTTTTATTTTTACTTCATATATATTTTTTGAGACAATCTCAGTTTGTTGTCCTCAGTAGAGTGCCATGATGTCATAAACTCACTGCAACCTCAACTTTTGTACTCAAGCTATTCTCTTGCCTCAGCCTCCCAAGTAGCTGGGACTACAAGCACCCACCACAAATGCCCGGCTATTTTTAGAGACTAGGTCTCGCTCTGGCTCAGGCTGATCTCAAACCTGTGAGCTTAGGCAATCCACCCCCCTTAGCCTCCCAGAGTGCTAGGATTACAGGCATGAGCCACCCCACCTGGCCTACATCGCATATTTTTAAAAACTCAGAAAGGTTACAAGAATAGTACAATTAACTCATACTTTTCCCTAGATTCACCAGTTTTTAATAGCTTTTGCTATATTGGTTTCATATCCTTTTTTCTCAGTCCCTTCCTCCTTTATGCACACAATAAGACATACACTGATATTACATAGTTTCAGGTATTATTGTCTTTTATTCTAAGTACTTTAGTGTGTGTATATCCTAAGAACAAATAAAAAGTTATTCCCTTGGATAATCACTGTACTATGATCAAAGTCAGGAATTTATTTTTGAGACAGGCCCACTATATCTATCACCCTGGGTAGAGTGCTGTGGTGCCATAGCTCACAGCAGCCTGAAACTCGTGGGCTCGAGATCCTCTCACCAGCACATTGTACCCCATGTTTAATAAAAAAAAAAAAAAAAGAGAGAGATCCTCTTGCCTCAGCCTCCCGAGTAGTTGGGACTACAGGCCTCTGCCACCATGCTCAGCTAGTTTTTTTTTTTTTTTTCTTTT
Source organism: Perodicticus potto (assembly GCA_963574655.1). NCBI lineage: Eukaryota > Metazoa > Chordata > Mammalia > Primates > Lorisidae > Perodicticus > Perodicticus potto. The sequence continues at coordinate 7,710 of CAUYRH010165687.1, read as the reverse complement.
TTTTGAGGCAGAGTCTCACTATGTCGTCCTCAGTAGAGTGCTGTGGCATTACAGCTCACAGCAACCTCAAATTCTTGGGCTTAAGCAATTCTCTTGCCTCAGTCTCCCAAGTAGCTGGGGCCACAATGCTCTAGGTGTCGTTGTTGCTAGCTGGCCCAGGCCTGGTTCAAACTTACCAGCCTGGGTGTATGTGGCTGGCGCTGTAACCACTGTGCTACGGGCTGAGCTGCCCAGCTAATTTTTTAAAGATGGGGTCTTGCTTTTGCTCAGGCTGATCTCGAACTCTTGAGCTCAGGCGATCCACCTGCCTTGGCCTCCCAGTGTGCTAGAGATTATAGGCATGAGCCACCGTGCCTGGCCAGGAAGTTTTTTTCTTTGAGATGAGGTCTCACTCTGTCACCCTGGCTTGAGCCCACCTCCTGCCTCAGTCTCCTGAGTAGCTGGGACTACAGGTGGGTGCCACCATACCTTGCTGAGTTTTTCTATTTTTATTAGTACAAGGTCTTGGTCTTGTTTGGGCTGGTCTCAAACTCCTGACCTCAGTTGATCTTCCTGCCTTGGCCTCTCAGAGTGGTAGGATTACAGGTGTGAGCCCCTGTGTCTGGCCAAAATTAGAAAATTAAACAATTAGAAAACAGAGTCATTTACTGTAATATAGTCTATATTTAAATTTCTCTAGTTGTTTAGATAATTTCCTTTATAATTTTTTTTTTTTTCTGATTCAGAGTCCAGTCCAGGATGCATTACATGTAGTTGTCATGTCTATTTAGTCTCTTAATTTGGAATAGTTGCTTGATTTTTCTTTGTCATTCATTCTTTTTTTTTTTTTTTTGAGACAGAGCCTCAAGCTGTCACCCTGGACCCTGGATAGAGTGCTGTGGCATCACAGCTCACAGCAATCTCCAATTCCTTGGCTCAAGCGAGTCTCTTGTCTCCGCCTCCCAAGTAGCTGGGACTACAGGCGTCCTGGCCATTTTTTGGTTGCAGCCGTCATTGTTGTTTGGCGGGCCGGGGCTGGATTCGAACCTGCCAGCTCAGGTGTACGTGGCTGGCGCCTTAGCCCGTTGAGCCACAGGCGTTGAGCCTTCTTTGTCATTCATGAGAGTGGAATTTTTTTATTTTTGAGACATAGTCTTACTCTGTCACCCTGGGTAGGGTGCCATGGCGTGATCATAGCTCACAGCAGTCTCAGTTGCTTGGGCTTAAGAGCTCCCCCTGACTCAGCCTCCCAAGAAGCTAGGATTACAGGTGCCCTCTACAGTGCCTGGTTAGTTTTTCTATTTTTAGTAGAGATGGGGTCTCACTCTTTCTCAGGCTGGTCTCAAACTCAAGAGATCCATCCTAGAGTGCTAGGATTACAGGCATGAGTCACCATGCATGGCCGACACTGGCATTTTTTGAGGAGGACAGATCTATTTTATTTTATTTTTTTGAGACAGAGCCTCAAGCTGTCACCCTGGGTAGAGTGCTGTGGCACCACAGCTCACAGCAACCTCCAATTTCTGGGCTTAAGTGATTCTCTTGCCTCAGCCTCCCAAGTAGCTGGGACTATAGGTGCCCACCACAACACCCAGATATTTTTTTGGTTGTAGTTGTCAGTGTTGTTTGGCAGGCCCTGGCTGGATTCGAACCCACCAGCTCTGCGGTATGTGGCTGGTGCCTTAGCTACTCGAACTATAGGCGCCGAGCTGAGACCAGTTTTATTTATTTATTTTTTATTATTATTACTTTTTTTTTTTTTGTAGAGACAGAGTCTCATTTTATTGCCCTTGGTAGAGTGCTGTGGCGTCCCACAGATCACAGCAACCTCCAACTCCTGGGCTTAGGTGATTCTCTTGCCTCAGCCTCCCAAGTAGCTGGGACTACAGGTGCCTGCTACAACGCCCGGCTATTTTTCTGTTTTGCAGTTCGGCCAAGGGTGGATTTGAACCCGCCACTTTTGGTATATGGGGCTGGTGCCCTACTCGATGAGCCACAGGCGCCGCCCCAGACCAGTTTTATTTTTAAAAGATTTTTTCACTATGCATTTATTGGTGCCTGCTTAAGCCATTAGTATTAGAATACTTAGCATTCTAGGTGCTAGGAGTCTTAGTGCTAATGAGAGACAGGATTTCAGTCTTGAGTTGGAGAGACTTAAGCAGATAAGTCGTTTAATATGACAAGGACAATTACAGGTACAATAAGTGCAAAGGGGACAACAAAGTTGTCTTAAGGTGGTCTTGGGAAAGGAAAAGAGTAATATTTGGAAAACACTGCTTTCTGCTTTTCTGGCAATAGACACCTGAAATAATGTTCTTGAGATTGTTATGCAACACCTTTATTATCACACTAGCCTGTGGCTTTAATGATGTTGAGGGCATTAATACTATTCTTTATTCATATTTCATGTTTTATTGCTTAAATTTGATAATTTTATTTGTAAGGGCCTGAGCTGCAATCTGTCATCCAGGAACCAGATGAGCCCAAGACTGGACGTGAGCGTGGAGATGGTCCTGATGTCACGGGAAAGCAGCCACTGAATCCAGAGCACATTAAACAACTGGAAACAGGTAGGTAATTCATTAAGCCTATAAATTCTAGAGTTTTTTTTTCCCACAATATTGTGTTTTTGGTGAAACAGTGGTACTATTACTGCTATTTTAATAATAGAGTTCATATATAAAGATTATTTGAAATGTAGTTAAGACCCCAAATGCCTGACTTACAGACTATCAGGGACAGAAACAAATTGAATCAAAGCCAGGTTGAATTATAAAGTATAAAAGCATATTAATACTTTTGAGTGTAAGTCCTTAAACCAATAGCTAATAATTCTCAATTTTTTTTAAAGGTTTGCATTTAACAAATCCATAATACATTTGTAATGTATCAGTTTGCATAGAATATGCTGAAGCACTAAAGTAGGTTCTAATATCAGCTTTTACATAATTTGTGAGAGAGTCTGGGTGAATCCTTTCTAAACCTGTCTTTTCTCTCTCTTTCTTTTTATTGTTGGGTATTCACTTAGGGTACAAGAAACCAGGTTACACTGATTGTATTGGTTAGGTAAAGTCCCTCTTATAATCGTGTCTTGCCCCCCAAAGGTGTAGCACACACTAAATCCCACTCCTCTCCCTCCTTTTTCTCTCTCTCCCTTTCCCCCACCCCTCTCTCCTTCTTTCTCACTCTGCTGTCCCCTTTCCCCACCATGCCATTAATTGTCATTAATTGTCCTCATATCAAAATTGAGTACACAGGATTCATGCTTCTCCATTCTTGTCATGCTTTACTAAGAATAATATGTTCCACTTCCATCCAGGTTAATATAAAGGCTGTAAAGTCTCCATTTTTTAAATGGCTGAATAGTACTCCATTGTGTACATATACCACAGCTTGTTAATCCATTTCTGGGTTGGTGGGCATTTAGGCTTTTTCCACATTTTGGTGATTGTAAATTGAGCTGCAATAAACAGTCTAGTGCAAGTGTCCTTACGATAAAAGTTTTTTTTTCCCTTCTGGGTAGATGCCCAGTAATGGGATTGCAGGATGAAATGGGAGGTCTAGCTTGAGTTTTTTGAGGGTTCTCCATACTTCCTTCCAAAAAGGTTATGTTAGTTTGCAGTCCCACCAGCAGTGTAAAAGTGTTCCCTTCCTTGGGCAGCACCTGTGGCTCAAAGGAGTAGGACGCTGGTCCCATATACAGGAGGTATGTGGGTTCAAACCTGGCTCCAGCCAAAAACTGCAAAAAAAAGTGGTCCCTTCCCTCCACATCCACGCCAGCATCTGTGGGTCATTCTCACTGGGGTCACATGGTATCTCAAGGTGGTTTTGATTCGCATTTCTCTAATAATTAGGGATGATGAACATTTTTTCATATGTTTGTTAGCCATTTGTCTATCTTTAGAGAAGGTTCTATTCAGGTCTCTTGCTCATTGATATATGGGATTGTTGGCTTTTTTCACATGGATTAATTTGAGTTCTCTATAGATCCTAATTACCTTTCTTTTCTCTTAAAAAATAGCGAGTTCAAGTCAAATGTTTTAAAAGCATTTTATTTTATTTATTTAATTTTTTTTGGTGCAGTTTTTGGCCAGGGCTGGGTTTGAACCCGCCACCTCTGGCATATGGGGCCAGCGCCCTACTCCTTTGAGCCACAGGCTCCGCCTCTTAAAAGCATTTTCAATTCTCAGTTTTTCATACTCTGGATTTGTTGAGTATAATATATAGGATACAGAGGCCTTCTGTTTTGCATGATTTGTTTATCATAAATTATCAGACACTGGCCCTAGTCACATTACACCATCTGAATTGAGATTTTATTGCTACTAAGAAAAAGAGAAAACACTCTGTTTTTTTTTTTTTTTTTTGAGACGGAGTCTCAAGCTGTCACCCTGGGTAGAGTGCGGTGGTGTCACAGCTCACAGCAACCTTCAACTCTTGGGCTTAAGCAATTCTCTTGCCTCAGCCTCCCAAGTACCTGGGACTACAGGCACCCACCACAACACCCAGCTATTTTTTTGTTGTGGTTGCCATTGTTGTTTTAGCTGTCCTGGGCTGGGTTTGAACCTGCCAGCCTTGGTGTACGTGGCCAGTACCCTACCCACTGAGCTATGGGTGCCGCCAACCTTTTTTTTTTTTTTTTGAGACAGAGTCTCATGTTGTCATCCTCAGTAGGGTGCCATGGCATCATAGCTCACAGCAATCTCAAATTCTTGGGCTCAAGTGATCCTCTTGCCTCAGCCTCCTAAGTATCTGAGACTATAGGTGCCCACCACAATGCCTGGCTATTTTTAGAGATGGGGTCTCACTCTAGCTGAGGCAGGTCTTGAATTCTTGAGTTCAGGCGATCCACCTGCCTCAGCCTTCCAGAGTGCTAGAATTAAAGGTGTGAGACACCCACCCTACCTGATGTTTGTTGTTCTGTGTGGAAACCAGAATGCTTGTTTTTCAGATTGTGTCCTTTGTATTCCTTTAGTATTATCAAAATAAAGTTCTATCTACTAAGTAATGTTTTCAACTGTGTTTTGTTTTATAGGTGAAGGGCAACCATAGACTTAAAAGAAGACAAACTGAAATGATGAATACAAACTGTTCTTACATTGGAAATTTGTTAAAATTCTTTCAATAAAGTTTCACAGTTTTTGCCAAAGAAGTCTTGCATCTTTTGTTACATTTATTCCCATGTATTTGATGCTTTGAAATATGTATTTTTTTTAAATCTTAAATTCTGTTTGGGTTGGTATATAGAGACATAATTTTCATGTATTGATTTTATATCTAGGTGTCTTGCTAAATATACTTAATAAATCTAAAAGTTTATTGCTATATCCTTTTTGTTTTTTTTCTTTCTTTTTTTTGAGACAGAATCTCACTTTGTTGCCCTTGGTAGAGTGTTGTGGTGTCATAGCGCTCAGCAACCTCAAGCTCTTGGGCTCAAGTGATTCTCTTGCCTTAGCCTCCGGAGTAGCCGGGATTATAGGTGCTTGCCACAACGCCCAGCTATTTTTAGAGATGGGATCTTGCTCTTGCTCAGGCTGGTCTGAACCTGTAAGCTCAGGCAATCCACCCACCTTGGCCTCCTGCCTGCTGGCATTACAGGTGTGAGCCACAGCACCTGGCCCAATTTTCTCTATTTTTCTTTTTAAATTTTAGCATACACAGTCATATCATCTTTGAATAAGAACAATTTTGTTTTGCCATTTTAAATACTTTTTTTTTTTTGAGAGAGAATCTCACTATGTCGCCCTCAGTAGAGTGATGTGGCGTCATAGCTCACAGCAACCTCAAACTCTTGGGGCTTAAGAGATTATCTTGTCTCAGCCTCCCAAGTAGCTGGGACTACAGGTGCCCGTCACAACCCCTGGCTATTTTTTGTTGCAGTTATTGGTGTTTGGCTGGCCTGGGCTGGATTCCAACCCTCCAGCTTCCTTGTATGTGGCTGAGGCCCTAACCGCTGTGCTACGGGTGCCTAGCCTAAACACTTATTTCAAAGTATTAAGGGAGTATGAATGTTTTTGTTACATGGACACCTTTTATAATGCTTCATTTTAAACATCTTTCCATTTCTGATTAATGACTTTGAGCAACCCACTACAGTGTTGCCTAGAACTGGTGATGGTGGACATCGTTGTCTTATCCTTGATCAGAAACGGGAAATTTTTAACATTTTGCAATGATGTTTACTGTACTTTTATTTTGTAGATACACTTCATCAGAGTAAAGTTCCATTATATTCCTAGTTGGCTGTTTATCTTGAATATATGTTGAATTTCATCAAATGCTGCATCTATGCCTTGAGTGCAAGTGCTGAGCTTTCAGTAACATCAAGAAAGGTTTCTGGCTCGGCACCTGTGGCTTAGCAGGCTAAGGCGCCAGCCACGTTCACCTGAGCTGGAAGGTTCGAATCCAGCCCAGGCCCGCCAAACAACAATGATGGCTGCAACCAAAAAATGGCCGGGCGTGTGGTGGGCACCTGTAGTCCCAGCTATTTGGGAGGCGGAGGCAAGAGACTCGCTTGAGTCCAGGAATTGGAGGTTGCTGTGAGCTGTGATGCCACGACACACTATCCAGGGTGACAGCTTGAGGCTCTGTCTCAAAAAAAACAAAAGTTTCTGACAACCCTATTGGTTAATTGTTGTGGGATACTGTGCTATTTCACCCTAATTTCCAAGGAAGTATTCTCCTGAACTGATGATGCTTATTTTACTTAATAGGAAAAGAGTACTCTATTTATTTATAAATAAAAAGTAATTTATAATTTTCAAGTAAATTTATTTATTTAGAGACAGAGTCTCATTTTGTCGCCCTCGGTAGAGTACTGTGGCATCATAGCTCACAGCAACCTCCAGCTCTTGGGCTTAGGTGATTCTCTTGCCCCAGCCTCCTGAGTAGCTGGGACTATAGGCGCCTTCACAACGCCCGGCTATTTTTTAGCTTGATCAAAGCCGGGTTTGAACCTGCCACCCTCGGTATATGGGGTCAGTGCCCTACTCAATGAGCCACAGGCACTGCCTCTTTTTTTTTTTTTTTTTTTGAGACTGAGTCTTAAGCTGTCACCCTGGATAGAGTGCCATAGTAGCATCAGCTTACAGCAACCTTGAACTTGGGCTCAAGTGATCTCCTTGGCCTGAGTTATTTTTCTATTTTTAGTAGAGATGAGGGTCTCGCTTTTTGCTCAGGCTGGTCTCGAACTCGTGAGCTCAAGCAATCTACCTGCCTCGGCCTCCCAGAGTGCTAGGATTACAGGCGTGAGTCACTGCACCTGGCCCAAGAGTACTCTTTTTTTTTATAATTTTAAACTTTTCTATTACATGGGATATTTGCTTTTGTATTCTTGTGATACTTTACCAAGGAGAATGTTCTCCAACTCCATCCAGGTTAATACAAAAGATGTAAAATATCTATCTTTTTTATGGCTGAAGAGTATGCAACAGTATACATATACTACAGTTTATTAATCCCTTCATGGGTTGATGGGCACTTGGTTTGATTCCACATCTTGGCAATTGAGCTGTGATAAACAATCTAGTGCAAATGTTCTTTTTTTTTTTTTTTTTTTTTTGAGACAGAGCCTCAAGCTGTCACCCTGGGTAGAGTGCTGTGGCATCACAGCTCACAGCAACCTCAAACTCCTAGGTTTAAGCAATTCTTTTGCCTCAGCCTCCCAGGTAGCTGGGACTACAGGCATCCGCCACAGCACCTGGCTATGTTGTTATCGTTGTTGTTGTTGTT
>CAUYRH010165686.1:0-11336 GCA_963574655.1 Perodicticus potto | reverse complement strand
TTCATAGTCTCTACAAAATTGTCATTAAAAAAAAAAAAAATCTAGCCAGGCGTTGTGGCGGGCGCCTGTAGTCCCAGCTACTTGGGAGGCAGAGGCAGGAGACTCGCTTGAGCCCAGGAATTGGAGGTTGCTGTGAGCTGTGATGCCACGCCACTCTATCCAGGGTGACAGCTTGAGGCTCTGTCTCAAAAAAAAAAAAAATCTAGGACTGCCAAGTAGCATCTAAAAAATGTAGAAAACAAACAGAATAGATGCTTCAAATAGCATGTGTCTTTATATATCAGTACAGAAGATACGTTTTTACTGTGTACAATTAACTTTTTAAGGGTAATCCTAAACATTAAAGTTTTTATAATTAAATTCTATAAGTTATTTAAGGTTTCTCTCCAAGTTTCATACAATCAAGTGCTATGTCTGATTGGTTCTGAATAATGGTAAGTCACTGACAATTAGGGAAAGCCCGATTTCCTTTCACTTAAGAGAAATTAAGGGGAAAAATATTTTGGCAGTTTAACACTAAAATTCCAACATATCAGGCAAAATTGTAAAGCTACAACATCATAGGTTATAAAATGAGAGCACAAAAAAGTTAATGCCTTATGATACCAAATTTACTTACAATGTGGCAGCAATCCAAAAAAAAAAAAAACTAAAACAGAAAAAACCCCATCACTAATCAAAAAAATCTCTAGCAAAAAGAAGAAACACTTTGATCAGCAAAGTGACCCAATCTTGCAAATCCAGAATTTTCATTAGTTCACTTTTTTTTTTTTTAAGAGACAGGGTCTCTCGCCCTCAGTAGAGTGCTGTGGCGTCTACCTAAGCTCTTGGGCTTAGGCGATTCTCTTGTCTCAGCTCCCAAGTAGCTGGGACTACAGGTGCCTGCCACAACGCCTTGCTATTCTTTGTTGCAGTTTGGCCGGGGCTGGGCTCGAACCCACCACCCTGGGCACAAGGGGCTGGCGCCCTACTCACTGACCAACAGGTGCCGCCTTACATCACTTCTTTAGAGACCTTTCAGTCCTGCTTTTTACTCCTCCCAGATACATTTTTCTACCTCTAATTCCAGGCCCCATGTGCAAGCTCTCAAATTTTTTTCTGGTGCAGTCATTCTAGGGGACATATTCAAATGCCTACTGAGTATTTCTACTTGGTTATCTGATGTGCCCAAAACTCAACTCTTCAACTCAATCCCACTTTTTTTTTTTTTTTTGAGACAGAGCCTCAAGCTGTCACCCTGGATAGAGTGCTGTTGCATCACAGCTCACAGCAACCTCCAATTTCTGGGCTCAAGCGAGTCTCCTGCCTCCGCCTCCCAAGTAGCTGGGACTATAGGCGCCTGCCACAACGCCCGGCCATTTTTTGGTTGCAGCCGTCATTGTTGCTTGGCAGGCCCGGGCTGGATTCGAACCTGCCAGCTCAGGTGTACGTGGCTGGCGCCTTAGCCCGTTGAGCCACAGGCGCCGAGCCTCAATCCCACTTTTTATCAACATTTATCAACAGTAAACCACAAGCGAGAGCCATAAACCGGGATGTCATTGCTGATTTTTCCTCACTCATTTCCATGGTATCAAAGTAGTTACCAAATCTTGAAGATCTTTAAGATTTCTTGAATTAGTCTCTCCTTTACACTCACTGACATGACAATACTACCTTAGTCCATGATGTTATCATGTTTCACCTAAGATTATGGCTATATAGTGTACTCATATTCTTGCCTTCATTCTGGCTTTCCCTTCTAATTTATCCTACCACCTCAATGATAACGTGGTTTTCTTTTTTAAGGTAGGTTATTCCTCTGCCTGTAATCTACCACAGCCTTTTTTTTGGGAGGGGGGGACAAAGTCTCACTCTGCTGCCCCAGCTAGAAGCACAGAAGTGTGCTCATAGTTCACTGCAACTTGGAACTCTGGGCTCAGGCAATCAATCCTCCTGGCTCAGCCCCCCAAGAAGGCTGGGACTACCGGTACATGACAACACACGTACTTAATTTTTTCTATTTTTAGTAGAGATTGGATCTTGGTCTTGCGTAGCCTAGTCTGGAACTCTTGGCTTCAAATAATCCTTCCACCTCATCGTCCTAAAGTGCTGCTGATGTGTGAGCCACCACAGCCAACCTACGGTAGCCTTTTTTTTTGAGACAGAGTCTCATTATGTCACCCTCGGTAGAGTGCTGTGGTGTCACAGCTTACAGCAACCTCAAACTCTTGGGCTTAAGTGATCCTCTTGCCTCAGCCTCCCAAGTAGCTGGGACTATAGGCGCCCACCATAATGCCTGGCTTTTTTTTTTGTTGTTGCAGTTTCACTGCAGTTTAGCTGGCTTGGACTGGGTTCGAACCTGCCAGCCTGGTGTATGTGGCCGGCACAGTAACCGCTCTGTGATGGGAACCAAGCCCCCACTGTAGCTTTTAAGATAAAATTCAAAATCCTAAGTATGAATGTGCTTTAAGATTTGGGTTCCCACCAATCCAGTTAGTTTCATCTTCCACCTCTTCTCCAGAACATACTGTCTACTGCATGTAAAATTATAGAGACAATAAGTTTCACACACCTTTTTCTCTTCCCTAGTTGGAATGTTCTTCCTTTTAATAAAGCCGACCCTTAACGCCAATCTGCTGGCTGACCTATTTACATTTCTTTATATACATGGTTACCAATTACCCACTATATTTATAACCTTTACTTTTATTTTCTTCTCCTAGACTACAAAGCTTCTTTAAAATTAACTGGGCCAGGCACAGCAGCTCATGCCTGCAATGGTACCACTCTGGGAGGCTGAGGTCAGGAGAACAGATCAGCCTGAGGAAGAGCTTACTAAAATAGAAAAATCAGTGAGGCATTGTGGTGTGCCTGTAGTCCCAGCTACTTGGGAGGCTGAGGCAGGAGGATTATTTGGACCTAGGAGTGAGACTCTAGCTAAAAACCAAAACAGGCATTTCCAGGTGGCATCTGTGGCTCAGTGAGTAGGGCGCCGGCCCCATATACTGAAGGTGGCGGGTTCAAACCCGGCCCCAGCCAAACTGCAACAAAAAATAGCTGAGCGTTGTGGCGGGCATCTGTAGTCCCAGCTACTCGAAAAGCTGAGGCAAGAGAATCACCTAAGCCCATGAGCTGGAGGTTGCTGTGATCTGTGACACCACAGCACTCCACTGAGGGTGACAAAGTGAGATTCTGTCTTTAAAAAAAAAAAAAAAAAAAAATTAGGCATTTCCTGATGACTCCTTACCTTAAAATCAGTTATTCTTTCCTAAAATTAAAATTAGATGTTACATTCCTTACAAAGGGGGTCTTTAGTTCTGTGGCATTAGTATCACTTTGACCTAGGAAGTACCCCAAAGCAAAAGTAATTTTGTTACCTGCCAGTACATCTATAGATGTACTTGCACCAGACATCTATAGTTTATGAGTTTTTTTACAACCACTGGCCTTATTGTTTTGGGTCATAGTTACATGTCACGTAGGGTAAAACCACACTCACAAAGTAATATTTATCTTACACTGCTGAGAATACTTTATGACAGATGCATTCAGAGGTCACATTTCACGGCTGTACTTCATAGTAAACACACAGTTAACTATTTAAAGCTGGAGTAAAAATTACACACTTAATTCTGTATAAGATAATAAAATCTGTACTTTGGGTACATTTTTTATATCCTTTGATTCCTTCCTGAAATTACCCAACCAAGCGTTCACCTTTACAGTGGAAAACACACATTTCAGTGAATACTGTTACCAAGGCAAAACTTTGTAGTTGTGGCATATTTTTTGTTTTTGTTAATCAGGGAATATATAAATAGTTCTGAAAAGCAAACGTTTTCAAAAACAGAAAACTGCTAGTCATTATACATTAAAAGGCTGCTAAAAACATTTTTAGCAAGGAATAACTATGATGTGAAATTTTTGCTAACACTTTCTGGCCTGTATTCTTCATTCATGCTTCCCTTTGATTTACTGTCTCTATCTTTTTGGGGAAAAAATGTATTATTCAAAATAGTGGCCTTGAAAGTCAAGTAGAAAAACAATAGCTTCCAGGAATTGGTCTACCCTGCATATCATTCAGTAAGAAAGCACAAAAGTCATCAATTCTTTTGTGCTCAGTGTGGACAAATTTTTATCATGAGACCATCCTCAAGTACTCTCTGAATCAAAGATGAGCCTTATTTCTGTAAGACTTGGTAAGGCATTTTACTGAACTCCTTGTTTTGAAAATTGCTAATCCATAATGGGAGAATTCTAGCAGCTACAAAATCAACTACTTACAAAATCTAGGTAGGTCGGCTTGGTGCCTGTAGCTCAAGCAGCTAAGGCGCCAGCCACGTACACCAGAGCTGGTGGGTTTGAATCCAGCCTGGGCCTGCCAAACAACAATGCAACTACAGCCAAAAAATAGCCGGGTGTTGGGGTGGATGCCTGTTGTCCCAGCTACTTGGGACGCTGAGGCAAGAGAATTGCTTTAGCCCAGGAGTTAGAGGTTGCTGTGAGCTGTGATGCCACGGCACTCTACCCAAGGCAACAGCTTGAGGCTCTGATTCAAAAAAAAAACAAATCTAGGTAGGTAGGTAATATGAAGTATACCTGGAAGGGGATGGACCTATTTTTAAAAAGGGGAGGCAGCTGTTGCTCCACCCCAAGCTATTATTGCTTGTGGAATCAGGTTCTAGTCCAAGGGTTTTTATCCAAAGACTGCCAACTTTTACAACATCACGTGGGCTAAAATGGGTTAAGGCAACACTTAACTATGTACATTAAAAACACAGCTTTGCTACTAAGTGACATAAAAGGAAATACTTTTAAACCAAAACATCTGAAACTATAAAAAAAAAAAATAATAATAATCCTTGCCCGCCCCTGCTAGTTGTCTTATTTGGATTCAATCTACCTTTAAAAGTTCGAACACTTCACAATCTATCATCCCTGTTATAACTTCCTATAAATATCTCCCACTCAGCACTTCATTCACAAATCATCTAACTCCCATCTTACCACACTTTACCCTAGTAGACTAAGTTTTCCAAAGACCAACAGGGATGTCTATTCTGTGTATTTATATCTTATTATCTGGCACACAACAGGTGCTCACATTTGAGATGGAAAATTAATTTAAGATTATTAAAACCAGAATTGCTGAATGCGTATTGATCAAACCTATTCACTAGCTAACTCTTCCACTTTATTATCCATTAAAATTCTATTTATGTTGAAATAAAGCCACCAAAAAGTGAAGAAAGCAGAAAAGTTTCAGTAAAATACATATGTAACTTAGAATAAAAATCCTAAAGTGTCTTCCAAGTTAAAAAACAAAACAAAAAAAACAGTATTTGTGCAAGATAACAGTCTTACCCCAGGATGTTTTTAGTGCGTTCTAATTCTCTGAAATTCTTAGATGATATCCATAATTCTGAACATTCAATTATCCAGCATATAGTTTCTTATCTACCCAGGATAGAAAGGAATTTTGCTATATTCAAAATATCACTTTCTGCCTAAAAATACGCAAATTTTGCATAAAACTAAAGTTCTGTAAAGAATTGAATATCAAAATAATATAATTAAGAGCTACATTCTTGGCAGCTATAGGAATAGAGTAAGATATTTAAACAAACACAACTCATGGTAGGATCAGAGTCAGTACATTTAACTGTCTCTAAGTAACAGGAAGCTCTTAACAATGCTTTAAATTTTTATAACGAAAAATTGGATTGAGGTATAAAGCGTTATTTGGTAGGGCATGGAGATACTATACTCTAGAAACCTGAACACAGGGGCAGACAAAAATATATGCAACAAATGACTAATTAATTATACTGTTTCCTTCAAAAGCAGTATAGCTATGACATATCCAAAACAGATTATGTTATATAATAATCCCACAAAGTTAAAGATTGAAACCAAATCTATGCTGGATCTTCAACTATAACTAAATTAAAAAATTCTTAATACTTACAGGTCCCATAATTGTGGCTTGCCAATGAAACACTGGAAGGGAAAAAAAAAAAAACCTGTGGTTATCTAAAAATGCACAATTTAAAAAACATTAGGCATAAAAATCTGTGTCAGAGTTACTTACTATCATCCCCAACTGGACCTGCAGAACATTGTGCTGGAGGGTCACGGGCCAAATCACTAAGTTCCTATACCAAGACAGAAAATGATGGATCATGTAACCTTAATTTAAGGAACAAGCAAATGAAGAGTTAACTGCTTCCAATTACTTTTATCCAATTCTTTGAGACATGCAATCACAATTTATAAAAACAATACATTGTACTGAGAGAAAAGTGAAGTAACCCCAGTCCAGTTCCTGGAACACGCAGGCTCAGTTGTCTAATAGGCACATGCAGAGAATCACTTTGGCTAGAATTCCTAAAATACATTCATCAATATGAATTTTTATCACAAGAACAAAACCTCATCTCTCACAAACCAGAACAACTGTAATCAGGTGCTCTTGTATGGTAAGAACTTAGAGAAAGTGTAGCTTACAAATTCATGTTATTTGTTCCCACTTCCAGACATTTCAGAGGCCATTATCTTAAATTCTTTTTTCTTGAAACATACCTCCTCTTAAAACCCACTGACCCCATCTTCCACTTGTAAGAAAAATCTCATGAGGCTAAGTACCTTCCTTATTTTGATCTTACTCTTACCTCAACCGTTTATCTTTTTATTCAACATCCATTTTAAGCTATTTTTGAAATTCCAACTCTAGAAGAACCTACTTCTCTAAGTAGAAAGTAGTTTACTCTTAGCAAAAACACATCATTTGCACAATACTATATGCACTAATTATTCTCAACAAATACATACTTAACCCTTCTATAATTTATGTATAACAAATATGGATCACCTAATATGACCAAATTGTTTCCTCACTTGTTTTATTTTAAAAAAATTTAAGATAGTAGGCTCGGTGCCCATAGGCCAGTGTTTAGGGCACTGGCAACATACACCCGAGGCTGGTGGGTTTGAACCTGGCACGGGCCTGCTAAACAACGACAATGGCAACAAAAAACAGCCAGGCGTTGTGGTTGGTGCCTATAGTCCCAGCTACTTGGGAGGCTGAGGCAAGAGAATCTCTTAAGCCCAAGAATTTGAAGTTGCTGTGAGCTGTGACGCCCCGGCACTCTACTGAGGGTGACATAATGAGACGCTGTCTCACAAAAAAAAAAAAAAAAAAAAAAGAGTAAGATAAACAGAACCAATTTTAATGCACTATTGTCTTCAACACTTCCAAATTAACTTTGTCTTAAATTCAGCTGACAGCATACGTAAGAGCCACCCATTAAAAAACAAAGAACCGGCCTGGCACAGTGGCCCAGGCCTGTAATCCTAGCACTCTAGAAGCACAAGGTGAGTGGACTGACTGAGCTCAGAAGTTCAAGACCAGAGCAAGAGAGCGAGCCTATCTCTACCATAGTGGTGTACATCTGTTAAGTATAGCTAATTAGGAAGCTAAGGCTAGAGGATTGCTCACAAGCCCAAGACTTTGATATCACAGCACTTTTTCCAGGGCAACAGAGTGAGACTCTTGTCTTAACACAATAAAAAAAAAAGAATACCCTGGAGTTTAGGGATTGTTGTAACTTTTTAAATTCCTTTTCTCGTCTAAGCATGGAAACAATGATCAAAAGGTAAAGCCTGGGATTCAGTTTGAACAAAACAGCTGACCACATTCATATACCAAAGACCAAGTACTAGAAAGAATAATCTGGGCCAGATGTGATGGCTCATGCCTATAATCCTAGTACTTTGGAAAGCCAAGGAAGATCTTTTAGAGGGCAGGAATCTGAGACCAAAAACAGTTGAGACTATCTCTACAAAAAATAGAAAAGTTAACTGGGCATGGTTGAACAGCCTGTAGTCCCAGCTACATGGGAGGCTGAGGCAGGATTGCTTGAGCTAGGATGCCATCACATTCTAGCCCAGGCAAAAGAATTGAGACAATGTCTCCCCAAAAGAATGAAAAAAAGAGAATATGTCAATAGCACCAATCTACCACATTAATGCGCCTATAACATTTAACTCCAAGACACATTCTTCTTTCATTTGGTCTACCAGAAGATTGATTTCCTACAACTAAGGGAATTCAAGGGTGAAAACAGACTTCCAAATTTTGCATTCCTTTTCTTCCCTCAACTGACTTGGATTTTATTGCAAAGTCAAGGACATAATGCAGAACAGTATAAATAGCCTTCCTTCTCCCAAAGGTAGAGGGATGGGAAGAGGAGTTAATTTCGATTAAACTGGGTATAGTGGTACGAGCCTATAATCCTAGCTACTTGTGAGGCTAAGGCAGAATTGCTTGAACCCAGGAGTTTGAGGATGTAACACACTATACTATGACTGTGCCTATGAATACATACTGCATGCTACTCAGGGCAACACAGCTAAGACTTTGTCTCCAAAAAACCCAAAAAAAGCCACAACAGGCTAAGCAGACCTTCATTTTGTATACTTACAGATTCTGCTTTGGTCTCATTTACTAAAATGCATATGTAGTGAAGAGAATTCTCTTTAAAGCATAATCAAATCTGAAAAACTAGCAAACCTTTTGGTCCTTTTTAGACAGAAGGTAATCATCTTTTTAAAAGACACATACAGGACTACTTATACTCAGATCTGAAGGTCTTATCAGCCAACTCCTCCAATCCTGGGTGAATGAAAAGACAGACACTGTTTTCTGCTGGCATATAGCAACCAGGCATGCTATAATGGTCTCTGGCTTGAGAGTTGGCAGGATTATGGATAAACATGGGAAATTTGTACGCACAAGAAAGAGCATGAGCAGCTCTGCCTTAAAGGTCAGTGCTTTTACATGATTATTATTTCATTATTTGGTAACACCATAGTTGACTGCAGTTTTTTTTGTGTGTGTGTGGCTCACACCTATAATCCTAGCCCTCTGGGAGGTAAAGGTGGGTAGACTGCCTGAGCTCACAGGTTTGAGACCAGCCTGAGCAAGAGTGAGACTGTTTAAAAACAAACAAACAAAAAAAAAAACAGCTTGGTGCCCATAGCTCAGTGGTTAGGAACGCCAGCCATAAACACCAGAGCTGGTGGGTTTGAACCTGGCCCAAGGCAACTAAACAGTAATGACAATTACAACAAAAAATAGCTGTATGTTGTCATGGGTGCTTGTAGTCCCAGGCTGAGGCAAGAGGATCACTTAAGCCCCAGAGTTTGAGGTTGCTGTGAGCTGCGACACCAGAGCACTCTTCTAAGGGCGACAAAGGGAGACACTGTCTTCCTTAAAGTTCTTTTGTGATAACATGAAAAAATCACTCTGTGGACTCCATAGGTAGAATAAGAACTGAAGTAGAACCTCTGTAAGTTGACCGCTGAAGAGACTATAACAAACTGGTCAATATATAGGGTTGGTCAACATAGGGAACTAGGCTTACTTATACTGATACAAAAATTAGGTCACCTTAAGGAGGTTGTAAATGTAGGGAGGCGGTCCACTAGGAGAGTCTAGTTTAATGTCAGTTTTATACCAGTTTTAGATGCCTCAAACCGTTAATTTTATTCTTTTCATTTACTACACGGAATCAAAACTTTTCCAAGACCATTCTGTTGAAGATAAAACACCTGACTATTGTAAATCTATTACAAAACATAAGGATGAAACTGTTATAAATCTGGAGGGAACATTCTTGGACTGGGTACAGTATAACTCAATCAACAGAAATTTAGCAGTCGCCTAAACTCAATTTAAAAAAGTAGATTCTGAGTGTACTATGAAACGTGTGAAAACCTCACATTGAATAATTAAAAAATCCAGCCAGTTATCTGTTTGTCGTCTTCAGGATTTCAGCGTTTGGAGAACTACCACGTAGATCAAAATTTGGGTTCCACCCTGCTGAAGAGGTAAGTCCTCTAAAGTTTCGAATGAGACACCTCACACTCCAAGGCTCAAGTAATCCTCCTACCTTATCCTCCCTGAATAGATGATACCACAGATGTTCACCACCACATCCCACATGTAATTTTTCCCCCCCTTTTCTTTTTGTTGGAGAGGGTGTTACTCTTGCTCAGGCTGGTCTCAAGCTACTGGCTTCCAGCAATACTCTTGCCTTGGCTAGGATTACAGGCATGAGCCACCACATCCAACCAGAAATATTAAAAAGAAAAAAAAAAAAACCAGGCAAACTGGCAAAAAAATTTCAGCTTTTGAAGCTGTTAGCATATTGGAATCACTGAAGGCAAGCACACTAGTTTTTGACATCAAGTTAACCTAGATGTTAAGATTTTTCCCTACAAAACTGAGGGACTAAAATTAAATGATGTGAACTCCAACAGAAGTCTATAACAGTGCTCTAAATATTTCAACTTATGAGCAAGTTCTTGATGAAGCTCTTGTTTTTAATTGAGTAAGTTTGTATTATATACCAATGGAATAAAAAAGATGGTTTTACAATGCAGAAACACTGAATTTGATACAACACTAAAAAGAATATAAAGACTAATCATATGAAGGATTTTTGCTCTGTAAAAAATTATTTGCTGAAGAAAAGCAATCCAAAGGCAATCGTAAAAAGCAGCTGAGATACTTACACGTTTCAACAAAAAGAATTGAGGGGTGGTGCCTGTAGCTCAGTAGGTAGGATGTGGGCCACATACGCTGGTGGGTTGCTGACCCAAGCCAACTGAAAACAATGAAAACTGCAACAAAAAATAGCCGGGCATTGTGGCAGGCTCCTGTAGCCCCAGCTACTTGGAAGGCTGAGGCAAGAAAATCACTTGAGCCGAAGTGTTTGTTTGCTGTGATGCCACAGCACTCTACCAAGGGTGACATAGTGAGACTGCCTCAAAAAAAAAAAAAAAAAGAATTGAGACTATACTCCATTTAACAGGATTTGTTCTAACTTTATTTAATTCCTTAGCTCATTCAGAGTATTTCTCATTAAAAACAATCAGTACTACAGACCAAGGTCAATGGAAGTTATTAGTTTAAATAATATTAACCTGGCCCCAGGTGTGAATCACTAGAGCTAAGGGGTTTAAAACCAGTCTGAACAAGACCCTGTCTCTACCAAAAATAGCAAAACTGGCCAAGTGTTGTGGCAGATGCCTGTACTTCTAGAGTCTGAGGTTGCTGGATGCCAGTGGTTCCCAAAGAGTCATGGCATTAGGAAGGTTGAGAACCACTGCTATGATGAAGCCACAGCACTCTAGCCTGGATGACAGTGGGAGTCTGTCTCTCCACAAAAAAAAAAAAAAAAAAAAAAAAAAATTTTTAAAATAAAATAAACTTAAAATAAAATTCTGTTTTAAATAATAAATAAAAAATGCAAATGGAAAAAAAAAAAAAAAGAATTAAGAGTGGCCAAAAA
>CAUYRH010165684.1:0-40092 GCA_963574655.1 Perodicticus potto | reverse complement strand
TAATGAGAAAACAATGGACAAAAGTACTGAAAAGACAAAAAAGGATAGACGATCGAGGTAGTAAAGGCCATCCATGTTTTAAAGGGTTATTTGTCTTTTATATAATTCGTTTACTTTCAGAAAATGTTTTAGGGTAAATGCGTAAGACTATGCAATGATTTTTAATCATTAGTATTAATGGTGTATTAAAAGTTGTTGTACATTGTCAAAAAAAAAAAAAAGAAAATATTAGCTCATATATCTAATTCATTGAGAAAAAAAAATCTTCTGATTTTCCTAACGTTATGGTGAATTATAAATTCCTGCCCCACTTTCCTCTCTATCTCCTCCGCTCTTCTTCCCACCAACTACCTGGCAGCCCCAGAGTCCTCAGCTCTACTCCAGCTCTAAAGAGTTAGGCCTGTTTTATCCCTGAGCCTTATGACCACAGGATTTTCCCAGACTTACTCCTTCTCACTTCTTTCTGTCTCTTCAGGACAGTTACTGGGAACTGCTCTTATCTTGTTAACTCTTTACTGCCTGTCTTCCGTGTCACACTTTCCACCATCTCTTCCCTGTTCACCAGTGTATCTCCAGCACCTTGCTAGGGTCTGGTATACGACAGGGGCTGACTATATGTTTATGAAAGGAAAGAGGGATGGAAATGAAGGAGGACAGAGGGATGGAGTGAGGGAGGGGAGCAGAGAAAAGGAGTGAGGGAGGCAGAAAGGGAGGTGAAGAAGGAAGGGAGAAAGGGAATGAAGGAAGAAGGGAGGGAGAATAACAAGAGTATCAACTTAATCCTCACAGTCGACAAGGGAAAACAGCCCCGACTCCATGAAATAAGACACAGAGGACCAAACCTGTTGAGAAAGCACCTACCCCTGACCCCTACAGACAGAACTGGTTTGGCAGAGAACAGGTGATACTTACAGGATCATAAATAAACCGAGAAGCACAATCAAATCCATCTTTTCTCCAGAACTGTGGAAGGCTGACAGAGCAAAGCCTCTTAATCCTCTTAGACCATGATTGATTTTTTTAAGTCTTTAAAATTTGAAAGCTTGAGGACTAAGTTTGAATAAAATATTTGCAAGAAACATCCATGTGTCATGAAGTAAGTCCCCAGCAAGAAAAAAAAAAAGAAAAATTTATTAATTTTTGAATGAGTCTTGGGATCACCAACCCAGTGAAATTCCCACTGCTGAAATGAGCTTGACTCTTCATAATCAAAAAGTAGTTGAGGAAAGATTCAGATGGGAGCGGTGGGAAGCCAGGCTAATTTCCGGGAACCGTGTTGCTGGGCACATGTTCCACTAGAGGCGACCGCATGGCTGGGTTAATGAGACATCACATTAGCATATTGAATTCTAATTGTTACATCTCTGAACACCCCTTTCCTAGAGAGCGGGAGGGAGAAAATTCAAACCTTAAGTAAATACAAACTGGACCTCTCACCTGTTCAGTCAGGCCTCCACATATAAAAAGGTACCTTGCCCCCTCCCTCTTTTGTGGCACATACCTGCCACCTCATCGTGAGATAACACCCCCAGAAGCAACCTATTTGCACACATCCTGCTGCTTATGTTGCCAGAGAGATTATTGCTGTCTCTGACTTCATTTTTGATAGATTGCAGGTTTTGACACAGTCATATAGTGGGTTTCACTGGTATCCACAAGAATCACAACAGGAAACCATTTATTTATTTGCCTGTCCGATGACAACAAGCAGGCACTCACCTTCCCCATGACACAGCCACAAGACACTGCCTCCCCGCTGTGCCTCGGGTGGCTCTCAAAATCCTGGGCTTGAGTAGTTGTTAAAATTAGCAACTCACTATTCAGTTGCTCTTGTATGCTATGACTTATGGGAAGCACATTCCACACATTACCCCATTTATTTCACATCATCCAGGATGTAGATATTATTCTCACCACCCAGCATCTCAAAAAACAGAGGCTCGGGTAAGTTCAGTATTCTGTCAATTTAGCAGGGAGTAGATTCTAATGATCCAGGGCTGTCTCACTCCACATCCTTAGCTCGCTCTGCATGGCTAAGCCCCACGTCCTCCTCTGGGGAGCCTTCCTGTATCCACCAGTCCAGGACAGGGGACCCGGGTGTGCCTGACTCTGCAGCACGTACTCTTGAGCAGTTCTTCCCAGACCTCCTGGGGACAGCCCAGTCACAAGTCACCCTTGGGTATCCACTTGCTTGCTTATCTCCCTGAGAGTTTGGCATTTGGGGAAGTAAAGAATGGGCATAAGACATCTTTTTAGTACCAGGACTTAGAGTATCTGTCACTATATACTGAATGAATGAATGGCATCTACTCAAAATGTTGAAGGAATGCTTACATGAATGTGAATGATGCTGTGGGAAAGTTAGCAGGCCAGACAGCCGGAGCATTCCTGGTGGACACAGCCTTAATGTTTCATTCAGGAACATCTATAATTCAAGCAAATGCTGCAAGACAGACGCCAGAATCAATGCACTCTCTCCATGCTAGCAGCGTTGTGCCCCCTCGGCTGCGGGCTCCCTGGGGCTGTGAACCACCCCCCACCTGTTCCTCCATTCTCTGTGACTTGCAGTTTTAGAGTTTAGAAACATTCAGGACACGCTGCTGCCTTTTTCAAAGACTTTTTTAGCCGTGGCATAGTGATGGGTTTTTTCATTCAGTGCTATTGCAAAGGAGGGGCTGGGGATGAAGAAGAGAGGAAGAAACTAAAGCCTTGAAAATAGAAATTGGAAACAGATAAACGTGAAGCTGAATGCAGAGAGGTCTATAATACAGCCGCCTCAGGGATCCCTGGAGCCAGTGAAGCCAGAGGGTTTACAGCCCAAGTCCAGGGTCACTAATGGGGAACTGGCCAGCTGGCTCCTCATAGAAAAAATATGCAGGTTGCAGTAAACAGACGCCCACCCTCTACATATGTGCAGAGGGCAGAGAGGAGTGAAGAACAGAAACCACAAATTCTCAGCTGTGACTGAGAAGAGCAAAAGGGCATCTTCTTATAGTTTACAAAACTGTTCTTGCAGGTTTTCCTTGTTTAAGGGGACACGCTCTCAGATTTAGTTTGGAAGTGCAGGTGGCTTATTTAGGAGGTGATTTCAGGAAGCTGATAAGCACTGGAGCAGCTGGAGCCCAGCATCCCTGCCTCTCTGAGAGATGGTGGAGGACACACCCTAGATATGTCCTGCAAGAGGGGCAAGGAAGTTGAGGTGCCGATCCTCTGTCCCCATTTACCCATGGCTGAGGGCTGATCCTGGGGGTCTAAGTTCCCCAGCACTTCCAGCCAGCTCTGCTCCCTCCGACAGAGCAACTCCAGGGTTGGCAGTGAGAAAGTTGCCACCAGGAATGGTGAGTGAGGACTGACCAGGAGCAGTACCCTGAGCGGCCATAGATCACTCCCAGAGGATGTTACATACACTTTACCATGTATGTATAGTGTGTGTTGTGGACAAAGCACATATGCATATTTGTACACACATACACATATATATATACATATCTGGGTACTCTGAGTGGAAGAAGGTTTTAAGTAACAGTTACCTCTGTGAGCTTGATGGTGTTCATGAGCCGAAGCCATAAATGTTCATGTCGCACTTGGTCAGTGCCCACTGCTGTTCTAGGAGTGGGGAGGACGTACCTGACCCAGCAAACTCAGGCCCCTGAATCCACAGAACTTATATGAGTCAGGAGAGGCAGAAACACCCAAATCAACATAGAGGGCACAGTAGGTTCAGAGCTATAAAAATAACTGGGAGGCGCAGGAAGTTCTGGAGACCATGGTGAAGGTTGTGGGAAGATGCACTTGATGAGGACCAGGTAGCTGACCACCTGGGACACAGGACTCTAGGCAGAGGAATGAGCACCACAGTGCCCCTCAGCTAGGAAGCTTTCTTTTAATCATCTTTATATTTTTACATATTTGTAAATTTATGCATCATTAAAATTGGAGGGAGAAAATATAATAAAACTTTTAAAAATATAATTTAAAAGTTATTGATTCTTAGAAATTCGTTATTGATTTTAGAAATTTGACTGATATAACATTTGATTGATTCTTAGAAATTTGTCTGATACAACATTTCAAAATTGGTTATCAAATGAGAATCAGAAAACCTCCATTAACTTCTCTTGATCAATGAGAAGTCCAGAATCAGTCAGTAAGTATTTATGGCACTTGAACTGCATAAAAGGCCCTGTGTTGGGGCCCTAGGATGAATAAGATGGTGGCTCTGCTGTCACACTGTCAGTGCCCTGTAGGGAGGTGGGGGTCATATGACACCAATTCATGATTAGACATGACATGGCAAGAACTGTGACAGAGGAATAGAGGATGTGCTGTGACCAGGCAAGTTTAAGGAGGCCTTCAGCAGTGGAAGGCATTTGACCTGGGCTTACACAGTGAGTAACCTAGTGATAGCCTTGGAGGGAGTTGCAGGTGAAAGAACAGCATGGGCCTCAGCAAGCAGAGGAGACTCGTGAGGAGATGAGTCATCTAGCACAGCAGGGAATCTAGTTCTCAGCATTCAGGGATAGAAAGCCAGGTGGAAATATTGGGTGGGATGGGGAGACGGAACATCTTGAGTACCATGAATGAGGATTATTTTCTCTTTCGTAAGGCACTTATTCATTTCTCTGCTTCTGATAACAACCCTCCAATTTCCTTCAAGAAACTGCACCCATCTGCCAGCTAAGTCTTTGTGCTTGGGTAGAGCTGAAGACCTCATTTGCCTGACTTCATAAGGGGGCAGGGGACTAAGGCTTGACCAATCAGAGACAATCCCATCCCCTTGTTCACAGCAATTGGTTGAAGGAGGTGGCACATGACCTGAGGCGAGCCAATGAAATCTGGTTCTAAAAATTTCATTGACTATGTTGGGAAAGGTAACTTTTCTCTCCACTGAGTCTGTTGAGCAGATAGACTGCAAGTTTGGGACTACTGCCCATCCCCTCTGGGAGACATACGATCTGAGTGGAGCCAACAAGAGGGAAGGATGCTGATGGAGGAAACAATTAGGACATTTTCCTGATGATAAGTTTAAGGTCCAGCCATTATGGAAGCTAAATCAACTCTAGGTTGTCCAGTTGAGGAGCCTAACACTCCTTTCTTTTTCCTTAAGCTATTTGGGAATAGTAGGTTTCTGTCGCTTATAACAAGAAGACTGAAGGGCAATGCACATAAGACCCTCAAAGAATAATAAAAAGCAGCAGCCCTGAGAAATGCACTGGGCACTCAGAAATGTTGAAGGTCTTGGCAGTGGAAGTCAAAGTGGTAGAAGTGTAAGCTGGATGAGGAAAGAGATCATCCCAAAGGGATCACAGGATCCATCTAAGGAAAAAAGGCCCTTGAACTTGGACCCACCCATGAGCATGAAAAGGAGATGCCCATTGGAGAAATAGTTCAGTGGTAGGGTCAACAGGATTTAGCAACTAATAGAGGGTAAGGAAGAGGAAGAAATACTCAGAACTTTCTAACTTTGGAAGCTGAAGGAATGGTAATGTCATTAGCTGGAAGGAGAGAAAAAACAGGAAGAGGAAGTGACTCATGTAGAGATAATAACTTTACTTCTGGCCCCATGGTGCCGGGCTGCCCACAGCACAGCAGACTGGAGAGGGGCAGCAGATTGCAGCACTCACATAAGTGTTCAGAAAGCTCTGTGAAGGGGGAAAGATCAGCCACGACAAAGAGAAGCAAAATACGCAGGCTCCTTTTTGTAGCTGTAGAGATCAGACCAGTATTCTGCACAGAAATCATTTTGGGTAACAACTGCCTAAGAAAGGAGACAAAGCCTGACGTGTGGGAAGCCACAGTAGAAAGCAATTCATGTGTGTCCTGTCAGCAAGACCATCAGTGAGATCCCGCATGAGGGCAAAGAGCAGAGGAAGACGGGCAACTCCAGGAGAAGCTGTGATGTTCTGGCAGCTGCTTTTGACATTCAAGAGCAGAACTTAGTCTTAGAATCTCAGAAATGGTTACGATTAACCCACAATTCAGACTCCCTACCCCCCAGGGTATGTGATATGTGTATGTGTGTATATATGTATATTTATGTGTATGTACAGAAGGTGCCAAAAATTGTATACACATTTTAAGAATGGAAAAAACCACTATGTTAGAATTGTAATCCTCAAGTCACATTTGACTTCTGCAGTTATAAGAGATAAAAGATAAAAGATAATAAACATTATAGGTATACATTGACTATCACAATTTTAATAGTTTTTTGGGGGGGGTAGGGGATGGGGGCAAGGGAGCTTTAATACTTTTTTTTCCCCTTCCTTAAAATGTGTATACATTTTTGGCACCCTCTGTGTATACACACACACACACATACACACACATACACAGTATACAATTATTAATACCAGCTTTGATTTTATGATGATATCTTTCTTAAAACATGGAGGTTTTATTTGATTATTTGAAAAACCAGGCTAATGTCCATCATTTATACCCATACATTGTAACTCTTCACTGGTTAGGCTACTTCCAGGATTTTCTTCCTGGATAGAGCATGGGTGACATTTCCCCAATGGCAGTGACTCTCAAAGTTTCTTCCTTATTCTGTCATAGAGTGCTCTGAACAGAAGGTCTCCCAGGTCAAGCAGATCTGGAAACTGCTACGCACTCTAATGCCTTCTTGGAAATTCAGCATGCACACTTGAATAAAGTTCCTAAGAAGTCCTGCAGGAAAAAATCACTTAACTTTCCTTAACCCAGCTGTCCCTCAGTTTGTTTAACCATATGTGTCTTTGGTTCCATAAAACGTCTCCACATTTTAAAGAACTAACATTCATAAAATACACTTTGGTTTGGATAACCATAGAGAAAGTTACCAGAGGCCAAACTTCTAAAATAAGCCAACTTCTAAAGTAAACTGATCTTAGCCAAGTTGGGATAAATCAACAAAGCTCTCTGTTTGGCAACTTGCAGGAAAATGCCCAGCCGACTAATAGGCTGACTCATTTTATTTACCTTTTTCAGAGGACTGTTGAAACACTGCATCACTGTCACCCACATGAGCTGACACAAACTGTACTGCTTACTGTTCGTGACAACTAGATTGGACATTCCTCTCCCAACAGCTAAGTGACACTTGGCATATTAAGAAATCATCTTAATATACTGTTATATGTGTTCCATGACTCTGTTTGGGTTGTGGGTTGGAGAAGAAAAAAACAGTAAAAGCTGTGGTTGTGGATTAAGGCTGTAAAGTGTGTGCTGATGACATTTTAGTTTGGAAAATGAGCCACAATCACCCAAATACTTAATTTCAAACATATTTCCTTAAACAACATTTCAAAAAGGTTATTAACAGAGAGGAAGCCTCTCTGGAAGGCAGACTTAGAACATACATTCAAGGAGTGAGTGCTAATGAAGAGGAGGTTTGGAAACAGGACCTGAGCATCCCATCCAGTGCCTGACCGCCCAGTCCCTTGAAATCAGCCTCATGTCAGTCTGGGTTTTTCTGGAATGAATGAGGTGGCTTCCTGCCCCCTGTGGAATGTGCATTCTCAGGAGGGTGGAGCAGGGCACTCTCCTCACTCAGATGGTTCTCCTGGAAGCTCAACTCCCAGGTCAATGGAGACAAGCAGGGTCCTTGGCAGGTCAACCTGAGATAAGCCTTGGTGGCCCTCCCAGCTGCCACTACAGCCTGGATGTTTTTATACAGACAGCAAGCTAAAAACAAAAAAAACAACAACAACAACAAAATTTTTTTTTACATTTGTAAAGAGTTATTAAAAGAAAAAAGAAGTAGGGAGAAAAAAAAGACAATAGGAATGAGAAAAGGAAGAACATGAAGAAACGGGAGAATGAAACAGGTCCTAAAGCCGGAAGTATAGAAAAAGTTTGTAGAACTATGTCTTAAACAGAGAAAAACTGGCTATCTCTTTGCCTTTCCTTAATAGATAGTTAAAAATCCCTGATTCTTTATGCCTTCCTGCACTGTAGATCTTTTCCGTGTGCCCTCCCTCATCCAAGGAATGCTTGTCTGCTGGAATCCTTGCCAACCAGGCTTGAAAGCACCCAGAGGGTTGGGCTTGTCTCTTTTGTGCCCTTCCCACTGCTCTGAGGATGTGCCCAGGCAAGGCAGCTGCAACAGGAGGGAGTCAGGGAGCACAGCCCAGTCACCTTCACTGTCACAGACAAGCCTGGCCTAGATCAGCCCAACAGCCTGAGAGCCACCTAGCTGATGGCTGACCCCACACGTATGTGTGGCTGAACACCACTTGCTAATATGTTACTAAGGTTTTATGGTTTTTACACACCAAAATCTAACTGATACATTCTCATTTTTCTCCCCTACCAACTACAGAGGCCACAAGGAAGATATAATTTTCTGCCTCAGTTCGCACTTAAAGCAGTCATCCTGATCAGTTTCCACCTTTGCCTTTAGATGCAAATATATACTTCTGAACTCTTTACACCTGGCAGAGAACACTCACAACTCAGAGATGGCATAGCCTTGGATTTAGAACTCTCACTGTTACCAATGTCCCAATCCCCTGGCCTCTGTCCATGGTAAAACTAGCCCTACAGCAGCAGATAAAACCTGCCTGTACAAGCTGAACTCCATGAATCTTCATTCATCTATGCATGCATTCAAAAAATATTGCTTTGTGGCCCCTACATGCCAAATTCTGTGTGCAAACATTAGCATACACCCCTGTCCTCAAAAAGCTCAGCTCTGGGGTAGAATATGTCTTCTAGTGCTGTTTCTTTTTCAGGGTGCCAGCTGACAGCATAGTGTCACAGCTTTATTATAATCTATTCTCAGTTATGCAAGTATAGATTCTATATATCAAAATCATTCAAATATGTTTAGAATGCATAAAAAAATCCAAATGCACATACACACACCAGAAACCCCCAGCCTCTTGCAGGACAATCTGAAAGGAGCCTCCTCATTGTCTCTCCAGACAGAAGTCACCAGAACCTGGGAATATGGATGTCCTGATCTGTTAACTTTGCTCAGACTACCTTAAAAGTGAAACATGAATGTGCAATTCTTTCTTAGAATATAATATATACAAGTTATTTGATACTATTCCCTTCAGGAAGGAGAGCTTAATTCTCCTCCTCTTGAGTATGAAGCTGGACTTAGTACTGCCTTTTAATAAGTAACATGTAGTAAAAGTAATAGCATGGGCTATACAAAATAAGAACATAAAAGACATTCTGATTCTTTCCTTGCTTTTCTTTCCCCAGGATATTTCACTCTAGAAAAAGCCAGCAGCCGTGGTGTATAGATACTCTAGCAATCCTACAGGGAAGCCCACGTGGTGAGGAATGGAGGAGTCTTACCAAGTCTTCTGAGGGCACCATCTGGGAAGAAGATCATCCAGCCCCAGTCGAGCCTACAGATGACTGTTATCCCACCCAACATCTTGCAGCAATGTCATAAAGCATTCCACGTTAATTGCTTCTACAACAGTATTTGTTTTTTAGGGTGGTAAGTTTCGAGGTAGTTGCTTAAGCAACAACAGATAATTAATATACTTAGATAAGCATCAAATTAAAACCACCAATTGGTTGAGAACAAAGAAATCATGGACCTGGATCAAATGAAGAGTCCTGTAGATCCTGCTTTCCTGACAAAGACCATGTTTCTATGGCAACGTGAGCTCTGGGAATCCTGATTTGCATTAAGGACTCTTTTTTGTACATATTTGTTGCCTTCAAAAATCAAAAGTATGGGATTAGACTGGACATTAAAGATGATACCCATGTCACCATGTCAAAGACTTTGTGACTATTAAAATTTTTTACACTTGTAAAACCACAGTGTATTCATTAATTTTTACTTTTAAATATAATTCAAGTTTGAATATTATTTAACTTGCATAGGTTGGGTTGTTTCTAATTTTTGTCAAGAAGTAACTCAATTTATACTTAAAATATGTAGAGTTGGTGACACTTTTTAGTAAAGATTTTTAATAATATATAATGTAAATATCAATTTCAAATGAAAAAGAATGTATGAAAAATGCATTGCTATATATTTATATCATTTCTTTTTCAATTAGAGAGCCAGGCTAAAGATTTCATTAGAGTCCCAGAAGGGTCTGTGATCACCAAAATATTAATAATCGCAATGGGACTTTCCCTTGCCAATCCTATCCAGTTCACTTGAGAGTAGATGTCACCTGTATTTCAGGCTTATGATAAAAAAAGTAACTCTCAGAGAAGCATTAGAAAGGCTTACTGTTGTGGAAATAATTGACAAATGTGTGTAGATAAGGAATATATTTGGCAAGCTAGTAGATTTGAGACATTTATCTGCAAGGCTGCTTTAAATGGGGTATGGTTGATTAAACTCTGTTTAATGTCACTTGATATCATGTATACAATCTGCTAAAAATTAAATGTACTCTCTTAAAAATCCAAACGTTGTTCAGTTCAATGCTACCAGGCTGTTATGTTACCACATAACATCACGCCCTTATGTTCAGATCTCCTGCTGTTCCAACACTATGGAGAATCCATCAGTGACCTGACAATCATGCTTCTCACAAGAATTCAGACAAGGGCTTTGATATAAGGTCAGAAAAACAGCTTCCTATCCCTGACAAGCATGATATGAGGCTTGAGTAAGCCCAGGAAAAAGGCATCTAAGGCAACAATGCTCGTCTTGACTCTAACTCCAAAGCTATCTGGGAAGCAGCACACCCAAAAGCTAAGGGGGAAACAAGAGGTAAAATTTCTCCTGCTTAGCTCTAGAGGCACAGGCTAACCCTGCCATGGGTTTAGAGACACAGGATCAGGTAGAAAGGGGAAGAAAATACTGAAAAGTAGAGTGAAAGGTTATTTATTAAACATCTACTGGACACCCTAGTGCTGAGTAGAAGACCAAGAGTTAGAAAGATAAAAATTGGTCCTTCCTTTCAAATGATTTATATCTGAAGAATGTAGAAATATCCAAAGAACAACACACAGAAGGGTAATTTGACATATTGTAAATCCATGTGGATAGATTTAAAATATCTTTCTTGCACTTGGGAGAGATTCAGGTGGGAATACAATGACCTGACCCACACGATACCGTTTTTCCCTCTTGAACTAGGCCGACATACCCCAGTTAATCAATTCTTTCCTGCTAACTCAGATATGGCTCTGGAATCTTCTTCTCCACAGCATACCAGGCAGCCATTACCACTCGGTCTGATTCGGCTTGTTAGACGAAAGCTTGTTTGTCCTAAAGTTATTCATTTGCAGGATTCTGAAACACTAAACGCTCACTTTCCAAAGCACTCAGGATCCTTTGACATTGATGCAGGGGACAGGAGTGGGGAGGCTACAAACACACATCTAGGTGGGGGCGGATTTTATGGTAAAAGAATAGGAGAAAAATACAGCTTCAGGTCCACCAGCAGTAAGGAAAAAAGGAAGATTAGACTGACAACCTCTGCAGGACCAAGGCACCTACCTACCTATTGCTTGGATTACCTTCAGCCTATGATGTGACATGGAAAGTATGGACTGGCAGGGGTCCTGCTCTTTAATGGGGAGTGGGTGGGTGTCTCTGGGAGAATGCAACAAAACAAAACGAATAAAATTCGTGTTTGCTCAATATGCTTCTAACCAATTCAGCCTTGGTTACCCAAACTTTAATCACTCTGAAAAGCAACAGCCATATATAGGAGGGATCTTCCCTCTGTCCCAAAAATCTGATCTTGCTTTCTAACCCCTGAATGGCAAATAAAACCAACCACTCCATTTGGAAAGCCAGAAACTGAGATGTTACCCTTTTTACTTTCTTCCATTTTCTTTTTTTCTTTCTTTTTTTTTTTTTTGAGATAGTCACATTCTGTTCCCAGGCTAGAATGCCATGGTATCATAGCTCACAGCAACCTCAAATTCTTGGGCTCAAGAGATCCTCTTGCCTCAACCTCCCAAGTAACTGGGCCCATAAGTACCTGCCACAATACTCAGCTAGTTTCTCTGTTTTTAGGAAAGATGGTGCCTTGCTCTTGGCTCGGGCTTGCCTGGAACTCCTGAGCTCAGGTGACCTAACCACCTTGGCCTCCCATAGTGCTAGGATCATAAGCATGAGGCACTGTGCCCAGCTGAGACCTTGTCTTTCATGTCCCTCTCTCCTGCAGGTTCTATATCCAATCTACCACTGTACCTGTGGGCCTCACATGCTGAGTGACACGCCGTGTCTGTTATCTGACATTCCTACTGCAGCCACGCTGGTCCGAGCCTCCCCTATCTTCCTTGGTCTGCTCCAATCCATTCTCTATCCTCCAACCAGAGAACTCAGTGAAATGCAAATCCATCTGTTATGCGTCACCTCCCTGCTTGCATTTCATGGAGTTCGGAATATGTGAGCAGGTTAACAAGGGCCACGAAGATCTGGACTCTGTTCACCCACTCCTCTTCATGACCCTGTTCACTGAGTTACTTCCAGTTCTGAGAACACATAACACTTCCCTTAGACACCAGGATGCTGGGCATGCTATTTCTCCTGCCTTGGGTTAGATACCTAACTCCTCAACCACCTCCTGTTTCCACCCTCCTGACACACGTACATTTTCATGTTTTTGCTTCAAATCTTAACTCTGGGGTCACATCCAACTGACTAGTCAGTTCCGTCTATCATGGTCCCTAAGAATACTCAGGACTAAGAATACTCAGGACCACTCCTTTCTGAAACACACCAGCTGCATCCTTTTCACACCTAGGGATAAAGGCATTCCCCCCTCTCTCTCTTGCATCCCAGGGTCTGCCCACTCCAAACCCTCAAAGAATATTTTTTGAATGAGTGATTGAGTGAATCACACTAGTGGTTCACTCATTCCACAGACCTTTATTTACGTTTGGAATTCTGCCAGAAAAGGAAAATATTTTGGTAACATGAAGCATGACAGTAGGGAAACTCACAAAAGGGCTGAGTGTTAAAAATGGTTTTGGAAGATGGGCGGGAATGAGCCTGGGAGGAGGGGAGGAAGATGAGACTCAATGTAATAGTTGCAGCATAATCATAGGATAAATAAAGTTGAGATAAAACAGCTTCCTTCTCATGCCTGCAAGTCATTGATTCAGCTAAAAAGGCAATTACCCAGGAAGAATATGAATATTGTCTATCTCACTGACACATGAAAAAGTGCTGAATGTTGCAATGATGGTGAGCAGTCCATAAAAAAACTTGGGGTGGTGAAATATCAAAGTCTGCCTGTCACATTTTATTATAAGTAGCTCAAATAACTCTTTTCAGTCTCTTCTGCTTGGAGACAAACATTATTTTTTATTGTAAGGCAGAAGGCTAAGACATTTTCTATGGATACTTTCTTATAAAAGTATCCATAACTGGTAATCGTCACATCAACTTTTCTGCATAAATAGCTCTGTATATGCTTGTGAAGAAATTAACAGGAGAGAAAGAGGTATTAAATACCTACTAAGTGCCAGGCACTGAATTTTTATGATGATATTGTTTAAGTATTTGTTTTATTTTCATTTATACTCAGAAATAGAAATTGCAATTCTGAGTTTGTTTACATCACTTGCTCAAAACCATGAACTTCATAAATAAATGATGCCATTTTAATCTAGGCCTTCACCGTACCTTGGAATATCTGCTGAAGTCATAGTTGAAGAGAGTGAACCAAGAAAACAAGATTTTCAAGGAATGGCAGAATCTAAGCATTCACTAGAATTTTTGTGGGGCCTTATGATTCTGATAGTATCTTGGAGTCAATCAATCACACAAAACATAAAATATGCCTAAAATAGCAATAACGCAAATAAATATAAGAACGTAATGCCTTTTAGCACATGCCATGCATAAAGGAGTAGTCATTAATGACTTATTGATAGCAAAGATCTTGTGCTATAGACCTGTATCTTGGCGTGTTTAAGGGGCTACTGGAGATTCTCACGGAGCGCTCATTGTAGGAAGGCAGATTCCCTTTATGCATTATCCATTTCCCCAGGGAGAGGGCCTGGACCTTCAGAGCTCAGGTCTGCACTGGGCCTAGGCTGGACAGTGGTCCTTCTGAGATGTTGATTTTAGCACTGAGATGCTCTGATGTGTCCTGCATAGCTGTGATCATATACAAGGGTCCTGCCAGCAGCTCCTCTGCTGATATGCCAAGCCTAGACTTTCTTGTGTTAGTTCTTCTCTGTCACCATGTAACAAATTATCACAAAAAGGCTTAAATTAAGACACACTTTCATCCTACCACAGTTTGTATGGTCAGGAATCTAGGCAGACTTTAGCTGATTCTGCTGCTTTGGGGTCTCTCAAAAAGCTCAAAGGGATTGGCCAGGACGGAGTCTCACCTGAAAGTTGGTGACTTCACTATAGGTAGAATCAGTCAGTTGTTTCTGGCTGTGAACTGACAGCTCTTATATTTAGCTGTCGGTGGGAGGAACCCCGAGTTCCTTGCCACATGAGACTTCCCCACAAGGGCAAATTGCTTCATCAAAGCCAGAAAAGAGTCTGCAAATAGTTCCCACCTTTACCACTGTGTGACCTTGAGCAATTCACGTAATCTCTCTGTGAATTTGCTTCTTTCTCTGTAAAGTGAATTTTTATTCCTCTTCGTATGATTACATTGTATTTCATTTTATCTTCTACATATGGCACTGCAAGGATTAAACAAGGTCCTATTTGCAAACTGTTCGGAACATTACCCAGTGTACAGTAATTAAATAACCAACACTTGGCTCTCCCCTTCCCTGCTTGCAGGTAACCTCCTTAAGGGCCCATGAGGGTCCAGACTTTTCTGTACCTCCAGAGCCCAGTGCAGTACCTGGTACCTTGTAGATGCCCTGTACATATTTGCCAATTGCATAAATGGATCCAAAATGCAGGTCTTCCCTGCATCTCCTTCCCTGACTGTACTCTCCCATTCCCCATGTATATTTATAGAGATTGGCTGCCTTTCCTCCCAACCTTCACCCCAGCTGGGCGATTCATTCTTTATCTACCACATGCAACTAATGCATTCTCCATCATCCCTGTCTCTGCTTCTGTTCCATGATGGGACATGTAAATGCTGAGCCCACAGTACAGCCAAGGCCAAGCTGGATCAGCCAACACCCACCCAGCCCTGCATGGGTGAGCAGGTGATGCCCAGCCAGGTGTTTGTTCACACATAGTGACACCGACCCCATTTCTTTTATCTCTAAACAATTGTGGGCATTTTGTCTTGCACCACACAATAGCTCTGGGTTAGCACCGTAGTTACGTGTAAATGTGAGGCCTGGGCTCTGAGAACAGAAGTGCCCTTACGATGCTTCATGGAAACAGTAGGTGTCT
Organism: Perodicticus potto; assembly: GCA_963574655.1. Lineage (NCBI taxonomy): Eukaryota > Metazoa > Chordata > Mammalia > Primates > Lorisidae > Perodicticus > Perodicticus potto. Next base: position 24,836 of record CAUYRH010165684.1, on the reverse strand, counting down.
ATGTACAGCCACAATCCTGATTTATGTTAAATATTCGGGCATCAAACACACTTGCCATTTGTGGCAACAGCCCAAACCACACAATCTTCAAGCACACAGCAAACAGGACAGTGACAGAAACCTCTTGTGATCTGCAAGCCTTCAGACCAGGTGGCCTCAAAAATATTTCCAGATCCTGGGATTCAGTTTTGAACAGCTTTGAAAATAAGCAAAGCAAAGCTCATAGGTAAAATGAGATTATAAACTGATCACAAAAATGATTATCTTAAAAGTGGACCAACATGACAAAACTGGCTTTCTGTGAGGGATAGCTTACTGTTTGTCCATGGAATACATTGCTAACAGCAGAGATTCACACCTCCCAAGATCGCTATCCCCACTGTAGCCTGCATGGGCCCATCTCTAATGTAGATATTTTCTCCAACCTATAAGGTAATGTCAGCTACATGGTTTCACATGCCAGTTTTATCTTGGAGAAAAAAAGAAAACATCTGAATGCAGGCAAGTTACAGAAATAAATATAAATAAGGGTCTTAATCCACTAAAGAGGACTTGTTACCTTATACAAGTTATTGCCCTAAGCATGAACACAGCAGGTGTGAAAGATGGCTGACTCAGTTCTTAAACTGAAGCATATGGTCCCAGCAGGATTAAAATTCAGGTGCCCTCCTTCTCATTGGGGCCGGAAACTGTGAGTTCCCAGCAGTGATCAGGGTCCACTATCCTGCTCCCATTTTACCCCTTTTCCAAGAAGCAAATGGCCACATGGTCATACCTTGAGCTTTTATCCTTCAGTTTTCAATCTGTCTGCTCACCAAACTGCTCAGCCAGGCCGCTCCACTTTCTTTATTCTATTGCTTTTTTAAAAAAATTGCTAAACATCACAAACATATTTAAAAATGAAGAACAACTGTATTATTCACTTGTATCATCCTTAGATCCTTTTACAAACCCTATTAGAGCCATCCAAAAATGTTTAAAAAGAAACGTGTCAGCAAATGAATGATGTTTTGACTATTACTCTATAAAATACGTTGTCACAGTTGATATTTTATCCAATAAATATCTGTGAGTCCCCACCAAATGCCAAGCTCGGGGAATGCAACTAGAGAACTGGGATCTGCATAGATGTGTTTTGGAGTCTTGAATAGCAACAAACAGTGCAGAACTTGTGACAGTTGCTGTTTGATTTAGTAAGCAAATATCCCTGTGATCGTGGGGCCCTTTTTATGCCCCAGAAAGCTGAGGCTTTAAAGTGAATCCACTTATTGCACAATAAGATGGGGAAAGGGGTGAGTGAGGGAAGGGGAGGGAGAGGATAAAGGGTGAGATCACACTTGTGGTGCATATTTGAAGGGTCAGGAGAAAACTTCTAAATATGGATCAAAATTATTTTCACATAGTAAATGAGAAAATATGAATGTTATATTAATCAGGTTGATAAAAATATCTCCAATTGTATGTGAAGCCCACACACTGTACTCCTTGACTGAATTAATGTACACAGCTATGACTCAATAAAAAAAAAAAATTTCCCTCTATGGGAAGAATTTCCATAAGTGAAACTTTCTACATCTAACTGAAATATATGCTAAGGAATGTCTTTCCTGCAAGAGAGGCTGCTGGACCTTGAGATCTCCCCAGAATGCATTGAAAACTAGAGATTGGCCTGGTGTCCATTTAAGATGGGAGAACAGAAGAATTGAGGCTACATTCCCAGGATTTTATAAGTAGGCAAGTGCCTGAGTCAGGATTAGAACCAAGACTCATCAACAACTCCCCTTGCCACATAGAGTGTGTAAAGCTTGATGTAAGGCTTGAACCTTTGTGGCGTTTCACGTATTAGGCTCCTGACCCCTGGAGGTGAAAGCTGTATTTGTAATCAAACACTTCAGAAAATGTCTAGCAAATTAATGGGAAGCAGCTGTCTGTTCTCTTTTATTTAAAAAAGGAAATTTATGGTAATGATATGGGTATTAATATTTATAAAATATTTTTTTCTTTTTGAGACAGAGTCTCACTCTGTGCCCTAGGGAGAGTGCTATAGTGTTATAACTCACAGCAACCTCAAACTCTTGGGCTTGAGTGATCCTTTTGCTTCAGCTTTCGAGTAGTTAGAATTACCAGTGCCCTCCACAATGTCCATCTAGGTTTTTTTTTTTTTTTGCCATTTTCAGAAGAGATGGGGTCTTAAACTCCTGAGCTCAGGCTATCTGCCTGCCTTGACCTCCCGAAGTGCTAGGATTACAGGCATGAGCCACCATGGCTGGCCTATAAAATACTTTTTTGAGAGGAAGAAGCACTGTGATTATTTAACAGAATGTAGAGTTATGGGAGAATGACATGAATCAATCTCTTATAAGTCTCTTTAAGGAGGCAAAATGAATATGACAAAGGACCTGATTGAGAGCCTGTAAAAGAAGTCAGGTGCATATCAATGCAGATCATGAGGCTTACCTGCATTACAGAAAAGCAGCAGATCATCACGCCTCCGGAGTGCCCTTTCAGCTGGAGCTGATGACTAGTATAAAGTCGTAGTGAGACTCATGGGAAGCTCTGGCCCACAGTCACCTAATTGGCCCTAGAGTGATGTCCCATTAAAACAAATAGGCCTGCTCCCCAAAGTAAGGTGGATTTTTACTAAATTTAATGGGGAACAGAGGAGGGAATATGGGGTACATTTATCACAGCAATACTTAGTAAAGCATCTATATTACATCTCTGATTTAATATAAAAAAGAAAGTTTCTTTCTGTCTGACAATTGTCCTCTCCCTTATCTCTCCTATAGCCTTCAAAACTCTTCTGTCTTCTGGAGATTTTCACTTCTGTGCATACCTCATTTTGCAGAACAAAATATGGTGGCTAGCCTGCTTTACAAACCTGAGAAATCAATCTAGTTTCAGAGACTACCTATAATTTTCCAAGCCCGTTCCTAGAGCTTTATTCCAGTACTCCTGGAAGCTAATCAAAGTTCAGTCCTGAGTCACTTAACAACAAGGACATGGTCTGAGAGATGCACCATTAGGTGATTTTGTCATGAGAAGATCATAGAACATAGTCACATAAACCTAGAGGGCATAGCCTACTACACACCTAGCATATAGCATATAGCATAACCTACCGCTCCTAGGCTACTAACCTGTACAGTATGTTATTGTACCAAATGTTATAGACAGTTGTAACACAAGGTAAGTATGTATGTACCTAAACACAAAACGGGTCCAGTAAAAAGATGGTATTATAATCTCATGGCATCATTGTTGTATATGCAGTTTTTCATGACCAAAAACATTGTTATGTGGCTAATGACCATGTTCATACCCCAAAATGAATATTGGTAAGGGCAGAGGAGGAAGGAAAGAGGTGATTCTATTGTTAAAATAAAGAAAAGGAGGGAATACTCCCAGGCTCATTCTATAAGGCCTGTGTCACTTTGATACTAAAACCAGCTAAACAACAAAAAAAGATAACTATAGGCCAATACCTCTGATAAACGTAGTTGCAAAAATTCTCAACAAATTACTAGCAAACCAAATTCAATGGCATGGCTCGGTGCCTGTGGCTCAACGGGCTAAGGCGCCAGCCACGTACACCTGAGCTGGCGGGTTCGAATCCAGCCCGGGCCTGCCAAACAATGACGGCTGCAACCAAAAAAAATGGCCGGGTGTTGTGGCGGGCGCCTGTAGTCCCAGCTACTTGGTAAGTGGAGGCAAGAGACTCGCTTGAGCCCAGAAGTTGGAGGTTGCTGTGAGCTGTGATGCTACGGCACTCTACCCAGGGTGACAGCTTGAGGCTCTGTCTCAAAAAAAAAAAAAAAAAATTCAATGGCACATTAAAAATATTATTCATCATGATCAGGTAGAATTCTTCTTAGGGATCCAAGGATGGTTCAACATATGCAAATAAATTAATATGTTACAACAGAATGAAAAACAAAAACCATATGATCATTTCCATTGATGCTGAAAAGCATTCAATAAAATTCAACATCCCAAAACAACAAAAACTCTCAAAAACTTGGGTATAGAAAGAACTTACTGTAACCTGATAAAGGCATATGTGACAGACCCTCAGTTAGTATCATATTAAATGGGGAAAATAATGAAAGCCTTCACTCTGAGACTGGGAACAAGATAAGACACCCACTTGCACCACTATTGTGCAACATAGCACTGGATGGTCTAGCTAGAGCAATCAGACAAAAGAAAGAAATGAAAGGCATCCAAATTGTGAAGGAAGAAGTCAAATTATCCTTGTTTGAAGATAATATGATCTTGTATCTATAGAAATCTAAAGACTCTGCATAAAAAACACTGTTAGAATTGATAAACAAATTCAGTAAAGTTGTAGTATACATCAACATATAAAAATAAGTAGCATTTCTATATGCTAACAGTAAACAATCTGAAGAAGAAAACAAGAAAGTAATCTCATTTATAATAGCTACAAATAAAATAAAATGCCTAGTAATAAACTTAACCAAAGAAGTGAAAGATCTCTATAATGAGAACTCTAAAGCATTGTTGAAAGAAATTGAAGAGAACACACGAAAAAATGGAAAGCTACGTCATGCTCATGGCTTAGAGAATCGATATTGTTGAAATGTTCATACACCCAAAGCAATCTACAGATTCAATATAATCCCCATCAAAATACCAATGACATTCTTCACAGAAATGAAAAAAATAATCCTAAAATTTATATGGAACCACGAAAGACCTAGAATAGACAGAGCCATCCTGAGCAAAAAGAACAAAACTGAAGGAAACACATTACCTGACTTCAAGTTATACTATTGAGTTGTAGCAACCATTAAAAACAGACACATTGACTAGTAGAACATAATAGAGAACCCAGAAATAAATACTCAGGTCTATAGTGAATGTATCTTTGACAAAGGTGCCAAGAACATACAGTGGGGAAAAGGTAGTCTTTTTAATAAATGGTGCTGGGAAACAGGATATCCATAGGCAGAAGAATGAAACTAGATCCTTATCTATTTTCATCTATAAAAATCAAATCAAAATGGATTACAGACTTAAATCTGAGACTTGCAACTATGAAACAGATATAAATACTCGGGGACTTTTTGTATAATACCCACAAAACACAGGCAACCAAAGCAAAATTGGACAAATGGGATCTCTTTGAGCTAAAAAACCTTCTTCACAGCAAAGGAAACAATTAACCAAGTGGCAACACAACCCACAGGATGAAAGAAAATACTAGCAAACTACCCATCTGACAAGTGACTTATAAATAGAATATGTAAGGGACTCCAACAACTCAATAGGAAGAAATCAAATAACCTGATTTAAATATGGTCAAAGGGTCTGAATAGACATGTTTTAAAAGAAGACATACAAATGGCCAAGAGGTATAGGAAAAAATGTTCAACATCATGAGTCATCAGAGAAATGCAAATCAAAACTACAGTGAGATCATCTCACCCTGGTTAAAATGGCTTTTATCAAAAAGACAGGCAATAACAAATGGAAGAGAGGATGAGAATAAAGGGGAGATTTGTACGCTATGGATGAGAATGTAAATTAGTTCAACCACTATAAAGAACATTATGGAGGTTCCTCAACAACTGAAAATAGAACTATTATATGACCCAGTAAACCTACTGTTGAGTATGCAGTATATCCAAAGGAGGAGAATTCAGTATGTCAAAAAGATGTCTGCATTCCAATGTTTAATGCAGCATTAGTTATAATAGCCAAGATTTGGAATCAACCTAGGCACCCATGAATGAATGAATGGATAAAGAAATTATAGTTCATGTACACAATGGAATTATTACATAGACACAAAAAAGAATGAAATCCTGCCATTTGCAACAACACAGATGGAAAAAAGGACATTGTTAAGTGAAATAAGCCAAGCATAGAAAGATAAACTTCACATGTCCTCACCAATATGTGGGAGATAAATATTAAAAACAATTGATCTCATCAAGACAGAGAGTAGAATGATGGTTACTAGAAGTGGGAAGGGTAGGGGGGAGGTAGGGGACATAGTTAGGGGGTGCAAATATATAGTTAGATAGAATGAACAATATTTGATAGCACAACCAAGTGACTATAATCAACAAAAAGTTAGGATGTACATACTTTAAAATAACTAGGAGTAGAACTGGAATGTCCCAAATAGAATGGTAAATGCCTGAGGTGATGGATACCCCAATTACCCTGATTTGATTAATTCACATCATATGCCTCTATCAAAACATTACATGTACCCTGTAAGTATATATAACTACTATGTACCTATAATAAAAATTGAAAAATTAAAAAAAGAAAAATGGGCTAGTTCTCAAAAATGCTTTTAAAACTTAAAGAAAAATTTAATTATTAAAAGTAGGAAAATGAGGGTTTTGGCAATTTATTATGCCCCAATATCTCTGAGGTCTCTGTGGTAGGAAGGGAAAGATTACTGTATCTGCTGGGCTTAATATTTATAGCGGGAGATAAAGAAGGTATATTCTCTAAGCAAATTAGGATATTCCTTTATGGGTTTTATAGATAAATAAATAAATAAAGTTAAATTAGGGGATTCTGCCAATTGTAACCAAATGACAGACTGAGCCTACATCTCATTTTATTAATATTTAGATGGGACAGAAAGGACATGTAAATTTGAATAAAAATATAAAATGATACGGTAAATGAATAATGATATGAAGAGATGAAAATTTGCTGAATCAGAATTGTTAATGCTTAGGATGTATGATATGTTAGGCACAATTCCAAGCCATTTATATGTATAGATTTAATAACAAGGAGTTCAATGTATAACCCAAAGTTGCACATAAATGAAACATATTCAAAATACAATTATAGAATGTGGCATTAAAACTATTGTAGAAATTATTTGTTCTGCTATAAATCAAATAAATAAGCATAAAGCATGTTAAATTTTAAAAACAGAAGATTTTTTTTTCTTTTTCTCCATGTGCTAACATCTGGATTTTTCCTTTCATCTTTAGATTTGACTGGTACCCAGTGTGAATCAGTTAAACCTTAGATTTGATTTGAGATAATCAATAACATGAAGAAATATTATAAAACCACAATGCCTAAATTTCTTTATTGTCAGCATAACCTAGCTGATAGTTTTAAATAGTTTGTAAACAGAGTCAAATTCAAGAAACTTGAATTGAATGATAACTGAAACTGAGTGGATAGTAAAAGATTAGAAGTATTTCTAAGAAATGTGATTACACCCTAACAAAGTAGAATATAATAGTAGTCTGTGTAAGAATAAATTAATAAAAACTGAGTGAGAAGTGACATTTGAAGGTTGTTTAAAATAAGCAAGTAAACTTACCTTTGGGAAGATTTCATTTAGAATTCAAAACATTTAAAGAGATAATGAAGCAGAGAAAATAAAGTTTATAACCTGGATATTTATGTTTTACATGTACTTGGTTTAAAACAAATATAAGCAAAATGTAAAATACAGAGGAAGTATAACATTAAGCACTACAAAACAGGCTATAAGGCTAAAATTAAGAAAATGACTCATCGAGTGATAGAATTTTCGATATTTGAGACAGGCACAGTAAAACACTCCTTTATTGAAGACTTTATTATCAGGAGATAATTATGAAATGGAATAGATCACTGAGCTCACTCACCACATTCTGAAGCCAGAATCATCTTAGCACAATTACTCTAAGGTGACGTCCCTACCTCCAAGTGTGGCCCATGTCAATGTGACTCTTAGAGACACGAAGGGCACGCTGCCACCAATGACAGAGGTCATTAGTACATTAGGCAAAGCAATCATCCTAATTGTTGCAAATTTAAAATGTTGACCATTCTGATTCTATGGGAGCTATTTTACAACTCTGAAACTTGTATATGACAGATAGCAATGAAAATAATTCTTGTCTATAAGTCCTGTCCTGTAGATAATTCAACTGACTTTTACATTTTAACGGAGGAATTAAGTTTAGTTTTGCCTCCATTTGCACTTTCATTTCAAGACTCCTTATCTATAAATGTCAATTCTCTTAGAACTGATTGTTACATCATAACCCATCCCCCCATTGAGTTTAAAGAAGTCTTTAGGCCGGAGGCAGTGGCTCACATCTATAATCCCAGCACTTGGAAAGGCTGAGGCGGGAGGATCCCTTGAACTCACGAATTCAAGACAAACCTGAGAAAGAGCAAGAACTCATTTTGACTAAAAATAGAAAACAATTAGCTGGGTGTTGTGGCAGGTGTGTATAGATCCAGCTATTGGGGAACCTGAGGCAGGAGGATCTCCTGAGCCCAACAGTTTGAGGTTGCTGTAAAGTAGGCTGATGACACTGCAGTCTAGCTTGGTCAACAATGTGAGATTTGGTCACAAACAAACAGAAAGTCTTTAATATGTATTCATTATTATTTCTTATGAAATTTACCATTTTACTTTTTAAAAAAGTTGTGCTTTAACATTACTGAGGAATCAAAATTCTTTCTACACCCAATTAGTTGAAACGAGTGACCAGAACATCTCTTTCAATGGCATGCTATATCTTCATACACTGATTAAATGTATTTTCTGCTTAGTGAATATGTTAAAGAAGTTTCTGCTCTAATTAGTTTCTCACTAATCAATCATTTTCCATCTGATTGTCTTCTCTGCAGAGGATGCAGGGAAGTAAGATTTAGCCAGTGCAATCTCTGTAACTGCATGCTAACAATTCATTCTGACCTGCATCTGCTTTTCTTTTCTTATAGGGCTGATTCTGTTCAATGAAGCATCTCCTATTAATCTTCTAGCTGTCGACTGGGAGATCATACCCTTATGTAGAATTATGAATAATGGGAAGAAATATGGTGTGTATTAGTCAAGCAAGTAAGCCATTGTGTATTAAGCATTTGTTAAGCATTTAGTGAATGTTGTTACATGTGGGAGATAGAACACGTTCTAGTTTGGGCCCAAGTGTTGTCATTCAGTCAAGTTCATCTGCCTGCTGCCCAAGAGAAAGCCTATATCTGGAGATATCAGAGTTTACAACAGAGACAGTGTTTATTCCTCAGACCCAAGAATGCTAGAGATGCTGGTGGCCAAATGGATTGAGTGCTCAGTTTTCTAGAGTAGGTGATGTCACTGGGCAAGAGACATGAATTGAACCTTCTCTAAGGAAGACAGACAAATGGCTAACAAACATATGAAAAAATGCCCATTATCCCTAATCATCAGAGAAATGCAAACCAAAACTCCCTGAGATATAACCAAACCCCAGTGAGAATGGCCCACATCACAGTCTCAAAGATGCAGATGCTAGTGTGGATATGGAGGGAAGGGAACACTTTTACACTGCTGGTGGGACTGCAAGCTAATTCAACCTTTCTGGAAGGATGTATGGAGAATCCTCAAAGAAGTCAATAGACCTCCCATTTGATCCTGTAATCCCATTACCAGGCATCTACCCAGAAGAAAAAATATCCTTTTATCAAAAGGACATTTGCACTGGACTGTTTAATAGCAGCTCAATTTACAATTGCCAAAATGTGGAAACTGCCTAAATGCCCACCAGCCCAGGAATAGATTAACAAGCTGTGGTATACGTATACCATGGAATACTATTCAGCCACTAAAAAAGATGGAGACTTTACGGCTTTAGTATTAACCTGGATGGAGTTTGAAAACATACTTCTTAGTAAAGCATCACAGAATGGAGAAGAATGGAGAAGCAAGAATCCAATATACTGAATTCTAATATGCAGACAGTAGATGAGCTAAGACAAGGGGAAGTAGGGGAATGAACAAGTGGGGGAGAGAGTAGGAGGGAGGAGGATGGAGGTCACGGTGTATGGCATGCCTCTTGGGGGCAGGACACAATTATAAGAGGGACTTTATCTAACAAATGTAATCAGTGTAACTTAGGTCTTTATATCCTCAATGAATCCCAAAGAATAAAAAAATAAAAAAAGTTTAATTAGAAGTAGAATCAAGTTTATATAATGACATACCATGCTGCTAGCATGTAATAAAGACAAACATACTTGCACATCATCAGCACTGAGAAACACTGTCAAATTTTGTTTTGCTTACAGATTGCAGGAAAGAAAAACATTTTATAGTATTAAATCTCTTTTTTCTATGCTAAGAAAAAAAAAAACGAGTGGATTCAAATTTGCTTTCTGACCAGTGTTTTTGAGAGATATGGACTCTCCATTCCTTCAGGGCCTTTCTTTCTGGATAAGCACTAGAAACCTGGGAATGAAATGAACGTGGAACCTATCAAGTGGGAATGTCTTCCTGAATTTTAAAGGCCATAAGTCTTTTCAAGTCGAGTTGAGTTTTTATGGTTTTCTCAGATCCTTCTGCTATCAGGTTTTGTCTTCCAATATTCTTGGAGGGCATAGAAGAAGGTATGACAAGACTTAGAATTTAGAAGAAGGCCAGAAGCTGTGAAACTCCTGGCTAAAAGCTAGAATGTCTAGATTGCCAAGAGTTAGGGCTAGTTTCCTGCCTGCTGGTCTTGCCACAAGGAGCTGGTGCATCATTGTCCTTCTGCCTTGTTCTGGTCACTCTACTTAATGTAAGAGAAGAGAGAGCCATGATCTTTCCTCTCCAAAGCCCAGGGGTGGGGTCTTCTAGAGAGTCCCTCTTTTTGGTTGATTAAGGGAATCTGGTATTTTGTTATCTGTAGGGTGCTTGATGAGCTGTAGAAGCTATAGGCACAACCCGAATGTCTTCAGAGTTGAAAGGAGAGAGAATTCTTGGAGAAAGTACTGTAAATCTGGGAGTTACCTTATACCTATCATAGACTTTGGACAATAAGTGTAAAATAAGACTCTCCCAGGTTGTCTGATTATTCTATCTAAAATGAAGCTTAATATGCTCTATCATAGAAAGTGTGATATGTATGTTAGTTTTAATATATTAACAATTTAAGTGGTTATTTGATATAATATTTGAATGCATGCTCTCCAGTTGTGACATTTATTCTTTTCATCTTCCTTCCCACTGTGGAAAAGATGAGATGCTTGATATTAATCCTCTGAGATTTGTGGGTGTGTCTGAACCTAAAGACTGGTGTCTACTTAGGGCCTCGATATTTTTGAATAGGGAGCCAGTAGACTGACGAATACTTCCCAAACTCAAAGAGATCACGTTATGGTGTGTCTGGGTTGTGGAAATTGCTGAGACGTCCATTTTTCCTTGGTCATGGGAGGGTATGGAAGAAGATTCCACACGAAACAATCTAAGATGACAGGAGGAGAAGAGCTTGGGGTGCAGCCTAGAGAAAGCCTGGGCATTGCACTACTAGAGAATCCAAGAGAAACCTTATTTTGGACACAGCTGCCTTCCTTCATGATATGGAGGGGGCCAGACTGCAGTTTTGTATCATTCTAAGAAAACCATACACAATGTTTTTTTCAGTGGCCACTGCATCAGCTGGGACTATTAACACAACCTGGGAGGACCAGAGCAAGGTAGGGAACCCCTCCCTAATAGTCTTAGTCTGTTCTGGTTACTATAAAAAAAACCATAGACCAGATGGTTTGAAATACAAAAATTTATTTTCCCACAGTTCTGGAGGCCTGAGGTCTGAGATCAGGTTGTCAGGATGGTTGGGTTTGGGTGAGAGTCTTCCGTCACCTTTCTAGACAGGATATTCTCTATGAGCTTACTCTGCTTGTCCTCAGTGTGTGCTCATGGAAAGAGAAAGCTCTGGTGTTTCTTTCTCTTCTTATAAGAGAACTAATCCCATCATGGGGGGCCACCCTCATGACTTCATCTAAACCTAATTATCTTCCAAATGTCTCACTTCCAAACACCATCATGTTGGCGTTTAGGACTTCAACATATGAATTTGGGAAGAGACAGAGATATTCAGTCCATAACACTAATACTTACATGTAGTCTCCCAAGACCTCTGCCTCCCCATCCCTCCTTCCTATCCCCATGGATTATAGGTCCCAGAAAAGGGAGAGGGAATATATGTTTCAGAGCCTGAGTATTTTCTACTCCTCACTCCAAGATTTCAGGAACAGAGAAACAGATATTCTACCAAAGATTTTATAGGTTGGCCAGTAGTTTCATGACATCAGTAGAAGAAAATTGATCAAATTCTGGTTATTCATTTTTATTCTTTCTTAAAACTCTCTTCTCCTAGAAAAATCTGTCCTAGAAAAATCACACTTCACTCTATTCTTTGGTATGGTTTAAATTATTAGCTTCAGTGAGACTAATTCCACACACTGGGGGATATTTGTAGGAGAATGTATTTGACTGTTACCATAGAGGAAGGAAACTACTGGTCGTAGCGAAATGGACCCAGAAAAGCCAATGTCCTACAATGCGCAGCAAAACCCCACATAACAAAGGATTTTACCATGTTCTCCATGATTCCTGAATGTTCTACTGAATATTCATGTGAGTGAGAAGCACTATTTGTAAATACCTGAGCCTAGAAATTGCCTGAAGTGTTTGTGTGTGTGGCAGAGGGCTTAATTTGAATATACTTCAGATTTTCCAGTAATGCAACTGCTATGCAAATCAAAAAAAGTCAGTAGCTTATTTTGTCTGCAAATTTCCTGAGAATGTTTGTCATTTCAGAAAATCACATCTCAAACGGCCATACCACTATGGCAGCTGAGTGGCCAGTGAAACCTATCTGCCTGCATTTGTTGCTACTACAATCATGGAGATTCCATTTTAGGTGCAAGTATCTGACCACGTCTTCATGTGCCATATGGCTGAGAAGTCCTACGTGCAAATACCTGTTATATTATTGTACATAAACTTCCTTCTATTTCTTTTCTGTATTTTGAGTTGTTTGGTTTAGCAAATAAAAACAACAAGCAAGCCCAGTTAGATTTGAATTTCAGATAAACAATCAATAATTTTTCAGTGGAAGTACATCCTAAGTAGTGTCCTTCTATTTTATCTGGCAACTCTATTTATAGTATATTTAGGGAATAGAATTGTTTGACATGTGTAGGGATAGGATATATTATCCAATAATTTAATTCATGGATGTTAAAGGTGTATTATATAATATTTATCATAAAGAGTCAGTGGGCCTAGGTGGAATTTAAAACCACTGGTATAGCACAAAACAGATGTAGCAAAGGAGGAACTACCTATTGCCCTCAAACATGTTCTTGGACAGAGAGTCTCGTACTTACTATTCCCATTCCTACTCACTCAAATGGTTAAAAAAATATTCTCCTTATTAAAAAAAACTACCTTCCTTAGGAGGAATTATGCTCCTAAGAAATAGATTATTTTTCTTTATCTTGTTACATCTTTGTTTTGTTAAACAAATCCAGATTGGTTGAAATCCAGATTTAATTAAAGCATATGTTCTCTGGAGAGAAAGTGATATCTTAGTTCATATGGCTCACTATAACAAAATAGATTTAAGTTGCTTGTAAACAATAGTAATTTATTTCTCCCAGTTATGGATACTGGAAAGTCTAAGCTCACAGTTCTGGCAGATGCAGTGTCTGGTGAGGGCATGTTTTCTAGGTCATAGATGGTGCCTCCTTGCTGTGTCCTCATGTGGTGGAAGGGATGAAAGGGCTTTCTGGGGTCCCTTTTATCAAGGCACTAATTCCATTCATAAGGGCTCTGACCTTACGACTTAATACTGTCTCAACTCCTAACATCATTGCATTGAGAATTAGGAGTTCAATGTATAAATTTTGGGGTGACACAAACACACAGACCATACAGCAGGGGGTGTATAGCAAGGACAACCTAAAACACCCAGAGTGTGATAATAATTTCCGGTATTGGTATTCATGTGTAATTTTCCTCCTTTCAAACCTAATAGTCATTTGTGTTGCTTCCCAGATACTAAGATACTTTTCCCATATCTTTTGACTTAGAAGTGTAGTTTTAATTTTTGCAATTTTAATATTTGATAAAAGATTGCTACCAAAAGGAGTAAAATAATATCTTAAGGCGGTATGTCCTACTGAGAACAATCAGAGATTAAATTACAGCTTTTTAAATAGATTCAGAGAAAATGTGAAGACCACAAGCATCAGAATGCCTTGAGCTAAGCTTTGTAAGGTTCAGAATGAATCATCCAGTAATTTACAAAGGACAGTGATATTTTATGGTCCAGAAAACTGCAGATGAATAAATAAATAAATGAAATAAAAATCATTAAGCGAAGGAAAGGCTTATCTGGTTTATTCCATGTAATTGTAGTTACTGGAGCCAGGAAAATCTTCAGCACTTTAGTCAAAACACATAATTCCCTTGCTTAAAACTCCCCAGGGACTTTCCATTGAATTGAGAGAAAAGTTCAAAATTTTCTAGTGAGCCCTGCAAGGCCTGTTACCTCCTTGTATCTCCAGCCTCATTTCCCACGTCTACTCCACCCAACTGGACGCTGTTCTCTCAGGTCTTCTTCCTTAGGCTCCTGCCTTCCAGTCTTCAATTGTGATGTCCCCTCTTTCTGAGACCTGCGGACCTCTCATCTTTCATGTGGAGAAATGACTGCTCAGATCTCACTCTAAATGTCCTTCCCCAGGGAAAACGTCTCACTTCCTCAGTCTGGGTTTTAGGGCCCTCCTTATATGCTTCCCAACATCTTATTTAGCCCATTTGAAATTATTTGATTTAGTGCATGTAATGATTTATACATGGCTTGGCTTAGAATTCATTGGCTTAGAATCTATTGATAAGTGCAATACTTATCATTTTCAGCCTTCCCTCCTCTATGAAGAAGAGGGGGATCCTTGACATTAGTCTCCTGTATTTGGAAATATTTTTGAAGTTCACATCCTTGATTATCTGTCTTGCCTTCTAGACTACAAGATTTGTTAGGTCTGGGATCCTATCTACCTGCTTCTCCATTGTCTACTGACTGATAAAATAGGTGCTTATAAATAAATTAAGTGTATATTCACTTAATAAATGTTAATTGAGTTCTTATCCTATGAAGGGCACAATGCTAGGCAAGGTGGACAGCAAACAATAGCAATGAAGGAGATAGGCTTGATCCCTTCTCTACAGGAAAGCAGAGCAGAAAGCAAAAAGGCTTATTGACACATTTCCTTACTTGCAGAGCAGAAAGCAAAAAGGCTTATTGACACATTTCCTTACTTAACTGTCATGCTAATGAGTACCATAAGGTAAGGATTACTGGCTAACAACTATACCCTCACTTGTTTGTCTATCTTCAGAAAGCTACATTTTGATGTATGTGCTCAGTTAAAATAAATTTAAAGATTATAGCTTCTGGTTTTAACAAAATCAAATGCCACAGAATTGGATATCCACGGGGTGTGAACGAAGGGTTAGCAAACCCTTTTTCCCTTTGCATAAGAACTTGACCTTTTGTTAACTTCCCAGCTTTTCTTTAGGGTTCTGAGAATGGCAGTGTGTCAAACAGGTGGCTAGGGAAGAGAAATGGCTAAGTAAAAGACTACTGCTGAACTGGGAGAACTCTTAAGTTCTCAGCTTTTGTCTGAGTGTGTTGACTTTTGGAGCTGAGTATCTTCTGGGGGAACCTGGAAGTTGAGTGGCTACATAAGGCATTGGCTACCAGGGCAGATCCTGAAATAAGGCAGGTGGAGGGTCTCATATTCTTGAATTTGAGCTGTCGCACAAGTATGTCAGAGGCCAGCCCCCAGACTGTGGCAAGGACTGCTCAAAGACTCCAGCAAAAGAGCAAAGCCTGGCTCTGCCCTCTAGCAGGCTCTGATTCCTTGTCTGTATCTGTCTGAATGAATCTGAGCCAGCTGCGGCCCCAGATAGTCCAAGAGTCTGAATATTTAGTAGAGCCTTAAGAAGACTCCCTCACAGGTATTATAATAGCTTCAAAAAGATTCCTGCAAAAAACTTGCTGGTTAGAAATAAAACTAGTAATACAAACACAAGTATACAAGAAAAAAACATACGAGTTCAATACTTCTTTGACTCCCAGGAAAAGCTGTTCATCAGGCACATTGCAAGGTTAAAGACAGTAACAATCTAATCAGATCTAATAAGGAGTTAGCCAAAAAGATTAGAATGATCAAGAAGACTCTATGAAATATGAATTTATATCCACTGTTATCAATGATACATGTTTTCAGATACATAGTTAAATACTAAATGGGTATGTTGCCTTGAGCTATTCAGAAATATAGAGTATACCTTATGCTAAGAGTAACCAGTGGCCTGATGAAGCCATGTGGTTAGCTAACATTGAAGAACTAAGCTTCTGGAATCTTATTAAAAATCATTTTTTAACCAAAGATCATGTCTTTAACCTTGCAATGTGCCTGATGAACAGCTTTTCCTGGGAGTCAAAGAAGTATTGAACTCGTATGTTTTTTTCTTGTATACTTGTGTTTGTATTACTAGTTTTATATTTTGATTCTACAATCAACAGAAAATTTTTACTAGATATTTGCTTTATCTTATTTTTAAAATTTCCACTTCTGTCTAGTTTCTGAGTATAATACATAGTATAGTAAAGTTGTCTTACAGTATATAAATATATACAGAATATACTTTATAAAAAAGTATATAAATAGATATAAATCTACTATAGATATATGATGGTAATTTTTTGTTTTTTTTTTGAGACAGAATCTCACTTTGTTGCCCCTGGTAGAGTGCTGTGGCATCACAGATCACAGTAACATCAAACCCTTGGGCTTAAACAATTTTCTTGCCTCAGTCTCCAGGTAGGTAGGACTTCAGGCACCCCACACAATGCCTGGCTATTTTTAGAGACCAGGTCTCGCTATGGCTCAGGCTGGTCTGGAACTTGTGAACTCAGGCACTCCACCTGCCTTGGCCTCCCAGGCATCAGCCACTGCACTGGCTATGCTGGTATTTTTTTCACCATGGAGGTGGATGAAAATATTTGGAGACTTTGAGACAATAATTTGTAACTCCAGCTAATATTGGAATCCCTTGTTGAACTTTAAAAACTTTCGGAATACTTGGGCTCCTTGCCAAACAGGCAATGTTAGAATTTCTGGGAGTGAAACCCAAGGCTTCATAGTTTTAAAAGCTCTACAGGTAATTCTGATGTAAAGCCATGGCTGGCAATCACTGTCTGGAGAGAGGGTAAGAGTTTCTCAATTTATGCTTAGTTCCTAGACCGCCAGCAACAGGATTACCAAGGAAGGGATCTCCTGACTTTTTTCTTTTCTTTCCCTGTTCTGCTTAAAGGAAAGCTCCTTGCTTTTAATATACATATTTCCAGGCCAGGTACTGGAATCACTGAATCAGAATCTTGGTACTATGTAGGTACATACTCTATTTTTGGTACTGTACTAAGACTTTTGCACTCATAATTTTATTTTAAATTCTCAAATATCCTTAATGTAGACCTTTTCCCCACTTTAAACATGAGAATACTATGGGTCAGAGAGAATAAGGGACACTCAGGATGAAGGTCACACAAGTGCTGGTGTGTAGAGAGCATCTGAATTTTTAACAAGCTCCAAAGATGAGTCTGAAACACACCAGAATTTGAGAAACTTTCCTCTCCATTCGTTACCTTCATATTAAGAAATTACAAAGCAGTCACCAAGAGCCATTATACCAAAGAAAAATTACCTTTCTTCCCTTAAACATGCACAGCAATTATAGGAGTTTATCAGTATGAAATATATTCATAATTATGTGTCTCTGGGTTAGCATTTATATTATTTTGATAATTCCTTTATTGCAATATTGTAGTAGTCATTCACTGGAAAAGCTCAGAACAATAGCTTACAATAGCTGTCCTCTGTTATTTCCCATTATTCATACAAGCAGAATAAATATAAGTAAATTACAATTTTTAAAATTTGAGTATAATCAAGGTTGACAGAAGCTAATTAAGTAGGACATATGCAGAAAGGTTCTTAATTAGCCTTTAAAATATTGTCACTTATCTTGTGACTTCAACTTTTAGAAGAAAGGAGCCAGAAGAAATGGCAAAGCATGTGTGTGTCAAAGAAGGCTGTGACTCAGACCATCTGGGCACAAAGGCAGTTGTTAAAAGCACAGGAGAATGGGTAAGGCAGAATGGCTCTGATTTGTGTTGCAAAATTGTTGTCTAACTAAATGGAGGAGAAATTTAATATAATTATTTCCCCTGATGGGATTAGCTAAATTCCTGTCATCACTTTAGGAAATAATCTGTTTGAAGACAGAGAAAATGAGGCAGGTGGCTCCTGACAATATGTGTCAAGAACTGTATGTACTTTACAAAATACATGCGCATGTACAGATATAGTTAGAGACAGATATAGTTAGAGTTGTATTTATAACTATATAAATATAGTTATATTTATTTTCATATACCTAATTCAGGTTGTATTAAAGTTATTATCACATTTTGTCTTTCTCAGTGAGTAAAGGTAGCAAACCTACCAGATTAGGACAGTAGACAAATTGTGTTTGACCTTATAATATTAGAAAATACAGTGTTTTAATAATTATGACTTCACCATCAACATTTATTTATTTATATATATTTTTAGAGACAGAGTCTCCTTTTGTCACCCTCGGTAGAGTGCCATGGCGTCACAGCTTACAGAAACCTCCAGCTCTTGGGCTTAAGTGATTCTCTTGCCTCAGTCTCCTGAGTAGCTGGGACTACAGGCGTCCACCACAATGCCTGGCTATGTTTTTGTTTCAGTTTGTCTGGGGCTGGGTTTGAACCCACCACCCTTGGTATATGGGGCCAGCACCCTGCTCACTGAGCCATAGGCGCTGCTTGACCTTCAACATTTAAATATGAAGAAATTCCACATAAAATTCTAGCTTTCTGTTTCACTTCCAATACTGGAAGATTTGACAAAACTGGGTCTGTATTCCTACATGGAACTCAATACTATCTTTTATTCTCAGGTGATTTTACTCATTTACCTGCATTTAATTTGTGACACCTATTCTGGAAAGAAAAAATGAAGAAGTGAGATGTGGGAGATATGGATTTACCAGGTGCTTAGTATATGCTAAAACTTTTATGCTTCTCATTTTATTTAAAACTGTCAAACCATTTTTACTAGATGAGAATACTGAGGATCAGAGAGGATGAGTAACCCTACTAAGGTCATGGTTAGCTCATGGCAGAGGCAGGAGTAAATCAAGGTCTATTTTGACCCTTTCTGCTGTCCTATGGTCATTACTGGAGTAAAAATTGTGTCCTTGGACTCTTCCACTCACATATTTCCTTTCTGTACTGACTCCTATTGGCAATGATCGTTGTTTTCAGATACCTTTCTGCTGTGGTAAGAAAGGCAATGCATTAGGCACATGCTTTAGACATAGACTCAGCTGATATGGAGCAGAGCCATTAAGATAAACACATAAATAATTATCATCTAAATGCAGTATACAGGATATACCATGAGTGTGGTAGAAAGAAAGTACTATAATTGGTGGAAGAGAAGGACGAGATCTTTTAGAATGTGTGGTTTCTGTGTGGTTATCAGCTATACTTTTTATCTTGTTTTCCTTCCATGTTTTCAGGTCACCGGTTGATTTAAAAAAAAATATATAAATAAATATATTTAATATATACATATATAAGATTATATACATATATATTTTTTCCCAATTGTGTTCTTGCATATGTATATGGACATAAATACAGTTACTGAAATATCAGAATAGGTCAGAACACTAACCTAGAACTCTCATCTTAAAATTATATGTCAGTGGAGCCAGGTATGGTGGCGTATGTTACAGTTCCAGGTCATTGGAGGTTTGCTTGAACCTGGGAGTTTGAGACCAGCTTCTTTTCCCTTAAAAAAAAAAAAAAAGAAAGAAAAGAAAAAGAAAAATGTTAAAATTATACAAGTCAGAATCTAGATCCTTGCTTTTAATAAATGTCAAATGCTGGTACAAAAATCGTTGTAGAGGGAATGTGGAGCAGAGGTTAAGTGCTCCCACTTTGGGCTACGTTATCTGGGTTTAAATCTCAGCTGTGCTATTTATTAGCTGAGTACCTTGGGGGAGTTACTTAACCTCTTTGTGTCTCAGTTTGCCTGTGCGTAAAATTGGGATGAGAAGAGCGTCCCTGCTTTCTATGGTAATTGTGAGAATTAATGAGGTAATATACATAAAGTACTTAGAATAATGCCTTCCACATGAGCTCTATGTTAGAATTACCTATTACTCTTATTGCTGTAATACACTCCACTGATATTTCTAATGTGCAAATAAATGCATTTAAGGACATGCATTTTGGGGTGCCTCTTCATTTATTAACATAGATAACCCAGAAGCCACTGTTCTTTAGTCATTGCACAGCTTTCTCTCATTTGCTGGGCTGATTTATTCCATGGTCAAACCAACCAGGAAAATTCTAAGAAAGTGGGGAAAGGGAAAGGAGTAGATATTTATTTCTTTATTTATTTATTTGAGACAGAGTCTCACTGTGTCAACCTTGGTGACAGTGTATCATTATGTCTACTTGGTAGAGTACTGTAGCATCATAGCTCACAGCAACCTCAAACTCAAGCTCAAATGATCCTCTTGCCTCAGTTTTTCTAGTTTTTTTTTTTTTTTTGAAAGTCTTACTATGTTGCCCTCGGTAGAGTGCCGTGGTGTCACAGCTCATAGCAACATCAAACTCTTGAGCTTAAGTGATTTTCTTGCCTCAGCTTCCCAAGTTGCCAGGACTACAGGCTCCCGCCACAACACTTAACTATTTTTGGTTGCAGTTGTCAGTGTTGTTTAGCAGGCCGGGTCTGGGCTCAAACCTGCCAGCCTTGGTGTATGTGGCAGGGGCCCTGCTCACTGAGCTATGGGTGCCGAGCCAGGAGTAGATTTTAAGTATCCCTGGTAGACTGTGATACGTGAACCTGATGGAAACCCAGCCTGACTCCATTCCCTTAATTACCCAGATGTCCGAAGTACTGCACTGTCAGGGGAAGGCACCAGATACATCTCATTGCTTGGAACAGGAAGTTATTCCTTCTCTTCAACTGTTTATTTAGGTTGTGTGCAAATTTCTCATGTAAAGAAAGAATTAGGGACATATAAAAACACAAAGTGTTTAATTTCTTTGCAGGTAATTATTTTGTTTCATTATATGGGGAAATACAGACTGTGCACTAAGAAAAATAGTTGGGATATTCTGAACCTTCATTAATATGTAATAAATGCTAATGTAAACATTATAGTATTAGGTTTTAAAAATTAAACATCAAATACTTAAATTCATCTTTTAAACTCCTTTAATAATGTAAATTTCCAAATAGCTTTATTGAGGTACACTTAACATAATAATATGCATCATGTTAAAGTGTACATTTATTTGCATGTAAGATACAGAAATTTTTCATCCTGTGCAAAAGTTTGCTCATGCCACTTTGCAGTTAGTTGTCTGTGTGACTTTACTTCCTACAATGATTAATCTGTTTTCTGAAATTATAGATTACATTTACAACTCCTGTTATTTTCTGTTGGTAGAAGTGGTTGCAAAACCCTGATGAGGTTCAAGGGTAGGAGACACAGATTCCATTTCTTGATGGGGCAGAGGAAAGTTCTAAAAGAGCATATAGAATGAGAATTATTGCTGTACCAATTTTGCAAAGTAGAATCTGCCAACATCCTTCCAAAAATTTGTCCATTTCATCTACTTGATTCATTGGCATGAAGTTTTTTGTAATAATCTTCTAACATTCTTTTACTATAAGTAGGACTATAATAATCTTCTTTTCATTTCTGTTTTTGTAATTTGGTTCTTTTTTTCCTGATTAGACCAGCTAGAGGTTTATAAATGTATTGATTTTTTTCTCAAAAAACAGCTTATGCTTTCACTAATTTTCTCTAATTTTCATCTTTTATTTTACTGATCTCCACTCTTATTTTTGTATTTACCTTTATTATCCCTTCTCTGGATTTAATATATTCCTTTTATTGATAATAATTCTTATTCTGATACATCATTATTAAGAGGAAAGCTTAGATCACCAATTTAGACTCTTATTCTCTTTAAATATATGCATTTAAAATCATAAATATTATTCTCATCAGTGCTATAAATGTGAATCTGTAAATTTGGATATGTTGTCATAAATTTTGATATTACAATCACTCAGTTAAAATATTTTCTTATTTCTCTTTGGGTTTCTTCATTGACTTCAGGGCTATTCAGAGGTGTTTTGTTTAATTTCCAAATGTTAGGAATTTTCTTTTCTTTCTTTATTACTTCTTCTTCTTCTTCTTTTTTTTTTTTTATTAGAGACAGTTTCACTTTGTCATCCTCTGTAGAATCCTGTGGCTTCATAGCTCACAGCAACCTCAAACTCCTGGGCTTAAGTGATTCTCTTGCCTCAGCCTCCTGAGTAGCTGGGACTATAGACGCCCATCACAACACCAGCTATTTTTTTTAGAGATGGGGTCTCGCTCTTGCTTGGGCTGGTCTCAAACTCCTGAGCTCAGCCAATCCACCCATCTCGGCCTCCCAGAGTGCTAGGATTACACTAGGATTACACCATGCCTGGTCAAACATTAGGGATTTTTCATTTTTCTTTTTGCTAATTTATTATTCAGATAAAATTCACATAATAAAATTAAATGCATTAAACTGTAAAATTCTTTGGAATTTAGTACATTCAGAATGTAGTGTAATCATCACCTCTATCTAGTTCCAAAATATTTTCATCACCCTGCAAGGGAACCCTGTGCTCTTTAAGCAATCACTCTCATTCTGTCTCCTGGCAACCACTAACCTCTTTCTGTCTGTATAGATTTGCCTATTCTGTATATTTCATATGAAAATTGAGTCATGTAGTAGGTGACGATTTCTGGTTTCTTTCATATACATAATGTTTTTGGGTTATCCATGTTGCAGCATGTATTAGTACTTTATTTATTCTTATGATTGAATAATATTCCATTGTATGAATATATCATATTTTGTTTACCCATTCATCTGTTGATGAACATTTGGGTTATTTCCAACTTTTGGATATTTTGAATAATGCCGCTCTGAACATTTTTATATAAGCTTTGTTTGAATATCTGTTTTCAGTCTTTTCAGGACTATACCGATGAGTGAAATTGCTGGGTCATATGGTAACTCTAAATGATTAACTTTTTGAGATACCACCAAACTGTTTTCCATAGTATCGACAACATTTTATGTTTCCACCAGCAATGTATGAAGGTTTCAATTTCTTCACATTGTTGTCAATACTTTCTATTTTTTTAATTATAGTTGTCCCAGGAAATAGGAAGTGGCATCTCATGGTGGTTTTCCCTTTCTTTTCTTTTTTTTTTTTAATTGAGACAGAGTGCTACTTTGTCACCCTTGGTACAGTGCCTGACATCATAGCTCACAGTAACCTCAAACTCTTGGGCTCAAGGGATTCTTTTGGCTCAGTCTCCCTAGTAACGGGACTACAGGTGCCCACTACAATGCCTGGCTATTTTTTTTTTGTTTGTTTGTTTATTAGGCCCAGGCCAGGTTTGAACCCACCCCTCCTGAAGCATGTGGCCTGCTAACCACTGAGCTACAGGCACCCAGACTCTCAATGTGGTTTTGATTTGCACTTCTCCGATGACTAATGATGTTGAGTATTTTTTCATGTGCTTGTTGGTCATTTGCATGTCTTCTTGGGGGAAATGTCTTTTCCAGTTTTTTGCCCATTAAATTTTTTTTGTATTTTTGTTGTTGAGTTGTAATAGTTCTTTATATAGTCTAGATGCTGGGTCCTTAGGACATATACAATTTCTGGCTCGGTGCCTGTGGCTCAACGGGCTAAGGCACCAGCCATGTACACCTGAGCTGGCGGGTTCGAATCCAGCCCGGGCCCGCCAACCAAAAATGATGGCTGCAACCAAAAAAAAAAAAAAAAAAAAAACGGCTGGGCATTGTGGCAGGTGCCTGTAGTCCCAGCTACTTGGGAGGCGGAGGCAGGAGACTCACTTGAGCCCAGGAATTGGAGGTTGTTGTGAGCTGTGATGCCACTGCACTCTATCCAGGGTGACAGCTTGAGGCTCTGTCTCAAAAAAAAAAAAAATAATAAAAAGACATATACAATTTCTAAATATTTTCTACCATGTGTGGGTTATCTTTTTACTTTCTTGATAGTATCCTTTGATGCACAAATATTTTTAATCCTGTTGAAATTCAATTATCTTTTTTTCATTGTTGTTGCTTGCACTTGTGGTGTCATATCTAAGAATCCATTGCCAAATCCACAATTATGAAGATTTACCATGTATTTTCTTCTTGTTGAGGAACCATTCTTTCCATCATTGTAAGGTCTTCGCACTGCTGTTGAAAATCAATTGACCACAGGTGTGTGGGTTTTTTCCTGGACTTTTTTTTTTTTAAATTAAATCATAGCTGTGTACATTAGTGCAATCATGGGGTACAATGTGCTGGTTTCATATACAATACGAAATATTTTTGTCAAACTGGTTAACATAGCCTTCATGGCATTTTCTTAGTTATTGTGTTAAGACCTTTATATTCTGCATTTAGTAAGTACCCTTCTAAGATGCACCGTAGGTGTGGTCCCATCAATTACTCTCCCTTCACCTATCCTCCCCCCTTCCCTCCCTTGCTCCTTTCCCCATATACCTGTGCTATGATTGGGTTATAGCCTTCTTATGAAAGCTATAAATTAGCTTCATAGTAGGGCTGAGTACATTGGATAGTTTTTCTTCCATTCAGGAGATACTTTGCTTAGAAGAAGATGTTCCAGCTCCATCCATGTAAACATGAAAGAGGTAAAGTCTCCATCTTTCATTAAGGCTGATTAATATTCCATGCTGTACATACACCACAATTTATTGATCCATTCATGGGTTGATGGGCACTTGGGCTTCTTCCATGACTTAGCAATTATGAATTGGGCTGCAATAAACATTCTGGTGCAAATATCTTTGTTATAAAATGATTTTTGGTCTTCTG
>CAUYRH010165676.1:0-13289 GCA_963574655.1 Perodicticus potto | reverse complement strand
AGCGGCAGGTGCCTCGCTTGCGCCCCGGAATTGGTTATTGGTGTGTGCGGTGTTGCCAAAGCACTCTATCCCGGGTGACAGCTTGTGGCTCTGTATAAAAAAAAAAAAAAAAAAAAACTCACTGAAACTAACTGTCATCCTCACTCTCCACTGAAATGAACTTTCAAGGATCAAAAATTACCTTCGATTGCTAAATCCATTGGCTATTTGTCCAGTCTTCTTCTCCTTCTCATGTGAGAGCTGCCCTGCTTCCTCCATCTGGAAGTTTCCCCATCCCACGCCTTCTAACTAATACTCTCCCCCTATGTCTTCCTCTGACCAGCAGACTGTTCCTATTCTACACCTTCTCTTTTACAACACACCCAGTCACTGGAATTAATCTAGTTCCTGCTCTCTTCAACTCCTATGCACATTTTATACCTCCCATTCAGACACCTCCTCTGAGTTCCAGACCTGCAGGTCAGCACCGACGTGTCATCTGCACGTGGATGTTACAAAGGCCCCTCAACTCAGCACGACCAAAGCAGACCTCCTCCCGAGCTGGGCCTCTTTCTCTGTTCTCCAACTCAGGGACAGCCACCAGTTGGTTGTACAAGCCCCAAATCCAGAGAAATCTTCTCCCTCTACTTCCATATCCCATTGCCACAAATCCCATCGATGTTGCCTCTTTTAGATCTTTTCTTTCACTATCACAACCTGTCTCTTTTATGGTCCACAGCAATCATCTTCTAACTCATCTCCTCCAGCAACTACCCTTGTCCTGATCCATTCTGTTCACCACACTGAAATTATTTTTAATATATATTCTTAAATGCAATTTGACCTCTCACCCATTGCCTAAACCCTTCATTGGCCTCCTGTGTCTCTTGCAATAAAGGAAAAGCCCTAGAGGACACTCAATGTATCTATTCCTTTTCTCTCTGGCTGCATCTATTTCCACTGCCTCCTCCATCTCTGTTCATTCTTTGCCACAAGGTACCTGGCTCCTCCTCCCCTCTGAGTCTCTGCACAGGTCTTTCCCCTCCCCTCTCTGCCTAGTTACCTCTCATTTAACCTTCAGACTCAGCTCAGATGCCACTTCCCTCAAGCTGCATTCTTGAAGCTAGATTTACATCTCCACAGCACTCTGCATTTTTCCTCTTTAGAAATTATATTCCTACTCATGCTCATTTGCTTATTGACTCTGAGTAAGTACACACAGAAGGCACCTCTTTTGCTTACCATTTTTTCCCTAATACTTTGAAGTCCTTGGTCCTCAACAGCTTATCACTGTTAAGATATTAGTGTATGCCAGCTCCACAGGCTACTGAGGCCACGCCCTGCTAGAACAGGAAGAGGTAGGTTCTAGTGCCCCCACTGATCTAGAAACCTACAATGGCTTCCTTCAGTGTTTTGTACTTCAAAAAAAGGTTAAAGGTTGCATGAGACCACTCTACACAGGCAGGAAGAAAACCTAGAATATATAACACAAGGGAAAAGTCTGCCCCATCATGCGAGAAGGCACTAATCACATTACTTCTCGTGTTGCACCTTGAAACACATTGGCTATGACCAGCTGAGAATGTTCATTAACTATTTCTTGTCTATTCCGTAGAGAGCAGAGCAACTCATTCTATTCCCTCTTTCATTCAAAAGTACTTACTTAATGTTGATTTTGTGCAGGAAAAAAACACTATGTAAAGTGAGGGACCAGAAATGGGATAATAAAAGCTATTGTTTATGGAGGGTCTACCATGTTCCACAATAGTAAATTCCAAATGGTGTTCACAAGCAACATTTCAACCATCTTATGAAGAGGCAAGTAGTTAATAAACCATAATATAAAACCAAAGAGAATGAGCAGACGTTATAATATACATTATTCCAGAGCCTTAGAACAGTCCTACTGGAAAGCATTTGAAAAGTTTATAAGGTCTTCGGAGTTCTAATTGAAATCTCCTCTTTCAGGGTTCTTAATTATTCATCAAGACATGAAACTTGTTACGGCTGACAGAGAGCAAATATGTTGGTATGACCCAGAGTTCTTACTCAAAGAATTGCTATCTGGAAGATACTTTTAGCCACTGTGCATTTGGGTGGGTCCTAAAGTGAATTTTTCAAACCTAGTTATCCTATGGTGAAAAAATCCAAGCATCATTTATCCAAGAATTCTTCATCTGACTGTTGACCATGTACTAGGTGTTGTGGATACAAAGATGATAAAGTCCTGGACCTGCCTTCAAGGTTAGGTTATGGGGGAGACCCATTAAATCAAAGAGCCAGAAAGAGGTATGGGCACAAAGAAGCCAGCCCTATGCCTGTGGACAGAAAGTGGAAACAGTGTCATCAATGACCTCCTTGGAGAGGTGATGATTAAAGTGAATCCTGAAAAGTGTATTCATCCAGCAGATGAGAGGTGAAGAAGAAGTAGGAACAAAATCACAAATGCATAAAACAACACAGAAGGCTGAGCAAACAGTTGGCAAGTCCAGGCCTATGTGGATCTCACAGTTGGACCATGGGATCCATATAAAGATTTTTTTTTAATAAATTGGCTTTTTAAAGATGTGCATGAAATAGTCATAACAGCAGTGACAAAAATAGCCAAAGAGTGGAAATAACCCAAGTGTCCATCAACTGATGAGTAAGTAGATGAACAAAATGTGGTCTATCCATATGGTGGAATAGTATTCAGTCATAAAAAGGAATGAATTCTGACAGTTGACACCACATGGACAGACACAAAAGGTCATGTATTGTACGTGCCTGTTTACATAAAATATCTTGAATAGGCCAATGGAGAGGGACAGAAAGCAGATCAGTGACTTCTTAATGGGTGATGAGCTTCCCTTTGGGGTGATGAATATATTCTGGAACTAGACAGTGGGGTGGTGGTGACTGGAGTCCAGCACTGAGAACACAATAAATGACACTGAATATTACACTTCAAATGGCAAATTTTATGTTATATGTATGTTACCAAAAGTAAAAACACACAAATTTTACAATATATTAAATAGGCTTTAAATCATAGAAGCAAAACAAAAGCAAAACAAGGAACAATACAAAAATAAAAATGTCCCTCTCTACCTCAGTTCTCCACTCCCACGCTGCAAAAGAAAATATTATTGAAGTTTTTATTTTCATATTTCCTCCTAGGAATGTGTTTCATACATGAGGATACAAGGTTATATGGAGTGCATGGCATGGAGGAGATTTATGATCTTAGACGTACTTTGTCTTTCCATTTAAGCTGTTGGAGAAACTTGGGACCTTAAAATTTCTATATTATTATATGTAAGCCTAGAAGAACTCACTTGAAATTATAGTTACCTTGTGATTACTTTAGCCCTCAAGGATGTTTTAAATTCATAAATCAATAGCCTGTTAATAAACTGAGATTGACACAGTTGAGTTTTTAGGTGGGGGTTTTGATAAAGGTTTGTTTTGTCAAAAAAAAAAAAAATTGAAACCCAATAATAGGGGCCGGGCAGAGTGGCTCATGCCTGTAATCCTGGCACTCTGGGAGGCCGAGGAGGGTGGATTGCTTGAGCTCAGGAGTTCCAGACCAGCATGAGCAAAAGCGAGACCCCATCTCTAAAAATAGCTGGGCATTGTAGCGGGCGCCTGTCATCCCAGCTACTTGGGAGGCTGAGGCACAAGGATCACCTGAGCCCACCAATTTGAGGTTGCTGTGAGCTATGATGTCATGGCACTCTACCCAGGGTGACAAAGTGAGACTCTGTCTCAAACATAAATAAATAAAATGAAAAATAATAAGATGAGAAAAAAAACAAAGAAAAGTACTGTGACCACAGCAAAAGGTTTCATGATGATACTAACCTGAACGGGGTCATGACAGGAAGAGAGAACATGAGGGCTATAGATGGTGACGTGGTTTTAGGTAATAATGCATAAATAACGAATTCATAGGAAGAAAACTGCATTTCACATGTAGAAACACCAAATTCAACAGTCCAAAAGGTTTTATGGGCTGGGCATGGTGACTCATGCCTGTAATCTTAGTACTTGGGGAGACCCAGGAGGATCACTTAAATCTCAGAATCCAAGACCAGCCTGGACAACATAGCGAGGCCCCATCTCTACAGAAAATTTTAAAACTTAGCCAGGCCTGATGGTAGGTGCCTGTAGTCCCAGCTACTTGGGAGACTGAATGAAGGAGGAGGGTGGCTCGAGCCCAGGAATCTGAGGTTACAGTGAGCTATCATCATACCACTGCACTCCAGCCTGGGTGACAAGAGTGAGATCGTATCTCAAAAAAAAAATTAAAAAGTTCTTGAAAAACAGATATCAATTACAAGTTAAATTTAAGGAGGCGGAGGCAACATGATCTCTTGAGCCCAAGAGACTAAAGTTACTATGAGCTATCATGATACCATGGCACTCTACCCAGGGCATGAGACTCTGCTCAAAATAATAACAATAACAAAAATTTTTAAAAATAAAGTTAACATAGGCTCGGCACCCGTAGCTCAGTGGTTAGGGCGCCAGTCACACACACCGGAGCTGACTGGTTTGAACCCAGCCCAGGCCAGCTAAACAATGACATTTACAACAAAAAAATAGCCGGGCATTGTGGTGGGTGCCTGTAGCCCCACCTACTTGGGAGGCTGAGCCAAGAGAATCACTTAAGCCCAAGAGTTGGAGGTCGTTGTGAACTATGACGTTATGGCACTCTACCGAGGGTGACATAGTAAGACTCTGTCTTAAAAAATAAATAAATGAAATAAAGCTAACATAATTTATTTTGTCAAGTCAATGCTACTGTGATTAAGTCCACTAAGCAATGCTTTCTTTCACCACAGAAAAGGATGAAGTGTTAGAAAGGTAGAAGACAAGGCCAAAAGCATGCATGGAGCAAGATCTTTTTGGGAGATGGTCAATATTTATTGCTCAGTTTTAGAAAATGTATCAGAAGAGGTGAGTCTATCTTCACCTTTAGTCCTAGGCATTGAGTTCTATTAACAATTTAGGTAAAGGAAGCAATCTGTAAATCTGCTGTGTGACAGTCTCAAAACAAAGAGCTACACAAGGGCTTTAGGAGAGAGAAGAATCCTGCAGCTTATCGTCATCATCCCAGCATTAGGATCAACACTCTGAGCTTCAGTTTCTTCATCTACAAAATAAGGGAGACAGTCACCGCATAAAGTCCTCATGAGGATTACTGAGATAATTCATGCGAAGCAGTCAGTATAGGGCTGAGTATATAACAACACTAAGCCAATAAATGTTGGCTTAGTATATAACAATACTAAGCCAATACTGTTCAATAAATGTTGAGTATTACTATGTTAATATTGCTGATATCATCCATGTGCCTTGTACCTGTGAGTTTATAATCCAGTGTCATGTGAAGAAGCCAAATGCAATGAATTAATATGAGTTATACACAAAATGAATCCATTTTAAATCATGTCATAGAGCATTTTAATGCACAACTGCTAAATACAAGGGATGCATTACAAATATTTTAATTAACCAAACTTTTCAAATGTTTTAAATGTACCATGGTACTCTTACTTTAAAAAGTTATCATCATATTTAAGGGGCCAACTGAGAATTTATCTTGTACACTCTTAGTATCTTAGATGCACCAGGAAAGAACATAACATTGTTCTTTTCCCTACAGGGGAAGCTAAATGTGAAGACCAGCATGAACACAGCAGTCTGTATGAACTGTTCTAGAACAAGCTAACAAGCTGTGCATGGAGTGTGGAGAAACCACTGAATTGCCCTTGGGAAGGCCCTTCCCGGCCTGGTTGGGACAGGGAGGAATAGCAGACAGATGGCTGGGAGCAGCAGCCACATGAGGAATCACGTGGCCAAAGGAACAAGGGCATCAGTGGTCACAGTGGACTTAGCAGGGGTCATATTCACTTAAGAACTAGACATCTGGAAGATCCCTTTTCAAAAACAAAGGAAATTCCAAGAGCACCACAGTTTTATCTAGTTCCCAGCTACAGTCCCAGAATAAGGAAAGTCCCTGGGACATAATAAACAAGCAACATTTGGGAAGGAATGAATGCTTGGATCATAGAAGTCTCTGGGAATCTCTGGAAGGTGGAAGGAAAAGAGAAATCCCCAGGTGACTGACCCTGGATTTTCCAACAGTTGTGGTAGGCAAGGCTCAAACTGGTCCTCTTAAAATCGGGGCAATGAAAAACAAAAGTGACAATATTAGCACGCAGTTGAGTAAATACATGTCTAGTATACTAATCACTAAAAGCATTTAAATAAAGTCCAGACAGGTATGTTATCCGATGAAGTACTTCTATCTGAGAGACAAGATCAGATGATACAGACATTTTGACATTTTGGGGTCACTTATCTATGAAAGCTATGAATCCCTCCACAGAAAACTCCAAATGCAGACGTTGCAAGAATTGTGGGGGTGAGGGTGGAGCTAGGGTGTGGAGGTGGGGAGAGGGGAGTAGAGATTAATGGATGACTCATTGAAGAAAAGCAGGGTATGAAGACTTGGAAAGAATCTATTTCAATCAGGATGTAAAAACGAAACAAAAAATACCACTTACCAACTCTTTTGTAAAGTACGCGTGTATCGTCAATCAGTTTTGTAAATTCTGATTTAAGCCTATTGATTTGCTTAGTTTAAGAGCCACCATTTTTGCATTGTTTGGGGAAGCTTGGGATTGCAGGAAGGCTATGAACTTGGGGTTATTTCCAGACTCTGCTTGACCTTTAGGGGTGCTGGGAAACAAGGCATAAAAATTGCTTTACTGACAAGGGCACCAAGAAATCATGAAGGAAAAGACCACGAAAGAGATAGCAGTTTCCATGGGGATGGAACCAGAGGGGAACAGCAGGACAGAGAAGATGATTTTGGACATGGCTACAGGATGAAAAGTGAGTATTCTACCAGGAGTTCGAAGGCAAACAGCAATAAAGAAGGCAAGACTGAGAAAGAAAAGCTAAGTGCTCAGGTGGTTGAGATTGTAACTAGGATCTTTAAATCAAATCCAGAGGGTAAGTGCTAGAGAGAAAACAGATCTGGGATTCAAAACACAATTCCATTCTTTCTTAGTTGTATCCCATTAGTTTGACTGAAAACAAAACCTCTTAACATAACCAGACTGGATTAAATAAACAGAATAAACTTTTGAACAGCTATATTTTGTGACATAAAAATCACCCTCAGATGGCGGGGCACAGTGGCTCATGCCTGTAATCCTAGCACTCTGGGAGGCCAAGGCAGGTGGACTGCCTGAGCTCACAGGTTTGAGATCAGCCTGAGTTAAGGGCAAGACCTCGTCTCTTAAAAAATAGCCAGGTGTTGTGGAGATTTCCTGTAGTCCCAGCTATTCAGGAGGCTGAGGCAACAGGATCCCTTGAGCCCATGAGTTTGAGGTTGCTGTGAGCTATGACACCATAGCACTCTACGGAGGGTGACAGATTGAGACTCTGTCTAAAACAAACAAACAAAAAAATACAATATTGCATTTTTTCTAAAATACAATTACATTTTATTATAGAAACAATCTCAGGAAAGATTAAGACAAATTCTGCAACAGTTGCTATAATTTTTTCAGAGCATTTGTTCATTAAATAAATATTTACTAAGCACCTGTAATATTTGCAAGATCCTGTGCTTGGTAGAAACATTAGATATTTTCTATTTTCTTCTCTTATGTCATGT
Organism: Perodicticus potto; assembly: GCA_963574655.1. Taxonomy (NCBI): domain Eukaryota; kingdom Metazoa; phylum Chordata; class Mammalia; order Primates; family Lorisidae; genus Perodicticus; species Perodicticus potto. Next base: position 5,635 of record CAUYRH010165676.1, on the reverse strand, counting down.
GAATAGGAGCTTACCATCAGTTGGAATGAAAATATATAGAAGTTAGGCACATGGTCAGCAAATGTAAGAAGAACAGACGATAAACAAGATATCACAAGGAACAAGAGGTCACTTTGGAATAGAAAGTGATAGTAAAGATTTTGGAGACAGTATTTGAGGGGAATTTTAGAAATGGCTTAACATCAGCAAAATGGAAAACAAGACAAGCAGACATGACAAGCAGGCTCAAAATCAGCTCTTTAAAAAAAAAAAAGACAGCATCTTGCTTGTTGCGTAGGCTGGAGTACAGTAGAGTGGTAAAATCATCGCTCACTACCGCCTTGAACTCCTAGGCTCAGAGGATCTTCCTGCCTCAGACTCTTAAGTAGCTGGGACTACAGGCACATATCACCAAACCCAGCTTATTTTTCTTAATTTTTTTATAGAGACAGGGTCTCTCTAATTTTGCCCAGGCTGGTCTCAAACTCCTGGGTTCAAGCAACCCCCTTGTCTTGGGCTCTCAAAATGCAAGAGTATTTCTCACCACTGTAAATTGATTTGAAATTATTAAATAGTCTCTCATTAGGCTCTCAAATGTCTCCAAAGCTAGATTACCAGTAAAGGCACATGGGTCTGCATTTTACTGGTGACACAAACAATCGTACTCCAGGCTTTGCTAAAAAGCACTATTCAGGCTCCTGCCCCCTGATGTTCCTCAAAACGTCCACTGAAAGAACTATTCTTAGGACAAGTGCCTGAAGGACATGTGACCCTGCCACCCTCTGGCATCCTGAAATCTACCTCCAGATCATTTCAGACCAACTAGCACCTGCCTCCTGGACAACCACCCTCTGATCTCTCACAGCCTCAGACCCCTTCTTTTGTCACATCTTTAGCTCAAGTCAAAAGGTACTCAAGAAAGGCAATCCTATGAAACTCTACCTTGTGTGAGAAACTTGCTAAGCACAATTATAAGACACAGCATCCATGGAGGAGAAATTCCAGTCTGAACTTGGTAACCAAGAACAGATATGCTCCTTTGGGGCAACTGCTTAGTACAGACACTGCCAACTAGGTAACAGACATATGCCTTTACCAGCTGACACCTACTAGAAAAGTTAGAGGCCAGTAAAAGTGTAGGTCATTTTATAAAGTTTTTTTTTGAGACAGTTTCTCACTGTGTCGCCCTCAGTAGAGTGCCGTGGCGTTACATCTCACAGCAACCTCAAACTCTTGGGCTTAACAATTCTCTTGCCCACCACAATGCCCGACTATTTGGGGGTGTGTGTGTGTAATTGTCATTGTTGTTTAGCAGGCCCAGGCCAGGTTTGAACCTGCCAGCCCCGGTGTATGTGGCCAGCACCCTAAACCAATGAGCTACCGGTGCCAAGCCTTTACAAAGTGTTGTAAATCTACTTCCAAGCTTTGTTTTTATGTTTGTTTGTTCCTTTTTTTGAGACAGAGCCTCAAGCTATCACCCTGTCATCACAGCTCACAGCAACCTCAAACTCTTGGGCTTAAGTGATTCTCTTGCCTCAGCCTCCCAAGTAGCTGGGACTACAGGTGCCTACCACAATGCCCAGCTACTTTTTGGTTGTAGTTGTCATTGTTGTTTGGCAGGCCCGGGCTGGATTCAAGCCCGCCAGCTCTTGTGTATGTGGCTAGTACCCTAGCCGCTGAGCTACACATGCCGAGCGACTTTGTTTTCATGTTAACAACTGACTTTCTTCTCCCTTTAAATGTATAAAGGCATCACTATTTGCCAGTGCCCTTTTGAACTGTCTTAAATCCTTGCTAGAGAAAGGTAGATTGTAAATAGATTACTGATTGGATTTCTCCTCTTACAAGTGAGGTAAGTTCACCTTTTTTTATACCTAAATAATCAGATTAATGCCTGATGGGTAAATGGGCTTGCTACAGGCCTACAAGACATAGTGCCCACCATCTCTGCATCTGTCAGAACCTCCCGGCACTCAGCCATGTGTCAGGTACGCCAACACCTGCTCTGCCTCACAGCCTGAGCACATCAGTCAGCACTACCCAGGAATTCCAGTAATCCACAACCAGAGGCGGCAAAGTCCAGTCATGCCCAGCAAGACTGCTGCCAAGTCTCGAGGAAGGAAGGCAAATCACGCTTTTAAAGAAACCCTCTGGAATTAGAACTGTCTTTTACACATCACACATGTACGTCTTTGTATTACATATCACATTCAACACACTTTAATGACCACCTATTATGTGTTAAACCAGTAAGGCGATGTTGAGGGGTCCTTAAGGACACAGAGTATCAGCCCTTCCCTGAGAGAACACAGTAGGGACTCCTGGCGGGAGCATAGCCCATGGATGGTGGACAGGCAGGGCTCCAAGTCTCGCCTTTGCCACTTCCTTGCTGTGAGCACAGTCACGTCAAGTAACTCTGAGCCTCCATTTCCTCATCTGTCGAGCAAGAATGAAGAACATGATGCCTCACCTAATCTCAGGATTACTGATGACAGAGGATCTAACAGAGTGTCTGACTTAGTATTACCTTCTCTCCAGTTCACCTGCCTTTTGTGGAGGAATGGGGGCATATTTTGGCAGTGAGAGAACATTCTATAAAACTAAACATGAAATTTATCAGGGTGCTGTGATTGTCCACATTCTATAAATGAGGGTTCCAAGGCCCAGATATGTTGGAAAATATGTCCAAGGAAGTGGCAGAGCTGGGGTTTGAGTTTATGTACTCTGATTCCAGAAGCCACACTTTTAACTACCTGAAAAGTACTGATTTAAAATATGGGAAAATTTTTACAGGAGAACAGAGAGGACAATGTATTTCAACTGAGGCGTGATGTCCAGGAAAGCCTTTGAGGATATCAGAGGCAAGCTTTAAAGGAAGAGCAAGAGTTCACCTTGATAGAGGTAGAATGGAAAAGGAGATCTAAGGAGAAGGCCTACTGCAGATTGAGAGACTGACACCAACAATGTGGAGGATAGAAAGACACGCTGTGCTGGGCAACAATGAGAAATTTTCATGGAGAGACAACCCTTGGCTCATGGATTCAACATGGTGTAAGACAGTCATGGTAATTATATAACCCCACTTGCCGGATAGAGGATTGAAGCAGGAGATAAGATTAAACAACAGGGCTCGGCGCCTGTGGCTCAACGGGCTAAGGCGCCAGCCACATACACCTGAGCTGGCGGGTTCGAATCCAGCCCGGGCCGGCCAAACAACAATGACGGCTGCAACCAAAAAATGGTCGGGCGTTGTGGTGGGCGCCTGTAGTCCCAGCTACTTGGGAGGCAGAGGCAAGAGACTCACTTGAGCCCAGGAATTGGAGGTTGCTGTGAGCTGTGATGCCACGGTACTCTACCCAGGGTGACAGCTTGAGGCTCTGTCTCAAAAAAAAAAAAAAAGATTAAAGAACAGGTTAGGGCCAAATAATGTCATGTCCAGAATGCCTTCCAGGGAGCCATGAATGGTTTACAGAAGAGGAGATGCCTCATGCTACTTGTGCTCCAGCTGACTGTCATCTACGTAGAGGAAATATCAGAATGGGGGAGAGAAAACAGGAGCCTTCTGTGATATTTTAGCCAAGAGACAGTAAAGGGCTGCATGGGGGTGGAAATGAGCATTCCCACAGATACCCTAGATGGAAATTGCCAGGGCTTGACTATGGATGTGGGTGCCTAAAAAGATGCTGATATTTCTGGCCAATAAGGAGAAGGCAGCTAGCAGTCCATTGAAAAATATTCTTCAAAAAGCAGTGTGATAATAGGGGTGCATTGGGCTGCAATGAACAGAATGCCCAACCCAGAGGTTTAGACAGTAAAGGCATTTCATTATCTCTTAAAGTCTGAAGGCAGACACTTCCAGGGGCAGTTAAACTGTTCGATGGATATCAGACACTGAGTTGGTATCTCTGAAATCCTCTTATCCTTTTCCTCATAATCTCAAATGGTAGCGCCAGCAACTCAGGTATTCTTTCTTCCCATGAGAGTATCCAGAAAGAAAGGGCCTCTCTTTCCACATGCTGGAAACTTCTGAGCAGATCACCTGTGTGCCAGAATGTTATCACTGGCCACCCTGAGCTTCCAGGAAGTTGGGAAAGTAAGTTTCTGGTAAATGGAAAGAGGGTTACCATAAATGGTTCACACCATAATGTATCCATGGGCTGAGTGTAACTATAGGCTGATCAAATTCAGGATCATGTTAATAATGAAGGGGCCATGGCTATTTAGTAGGGAACCAACAGTGTCTGCCATGAGCATCTTGAACAAAGTAATCAGCCTTCCAGAAAATGCAAATTGGTGAGATGATCCTGTGACAAACAGGTCTAAACGCATCTTTCTGATAAAAACCAAGCTCCTCGACAGCAGCCCAGAAGAGATGGCTTAGCCCAATTTCCCTCTCAGGACCAACAGGATATTCTGAGTGCCTGAGCTTGGCCAGAAGATGAATCTTGACCTATCAAAAGCAAAAGGAAGGGATGAAAAAGAACAGTAGGATTTGTGTTTCAGACTGAGAGAACTTATAGTGAAGCAGTCTCAGGTTAGATAGAACTCTTTCTCTACCCAGCAGTCTTGGGATTGCAGAACATCGGCTAATTCCCTTCAGCTGGGCTACTTAATCCTTTTGTTCAAGTCCTAACTGTTCTTTAAGGTACAGGTCAATTACCACTTCCTTCAAGAAGTTATCCCATCACTGGCCAAGGTGTGCCCCATAATAGTATAAATGTTCTATTTAGACACACCTGGCAATCACTCTTAATGCATTGCCTTCTATGTCTACACACATAAGCCATCATTGAATCCCACCAGCTTGATCTGCATAGCTACTGACTCTGTCCATCTCTCCCTGTCTCCACTGCTGGCAAAAACTACTGGTGTCTATTAGACATGTACTAAATTCACATGTAGTACAGAGTACATACATTCATTGTTCTACATGTGTTATACTTATTAACCCAGGTAATCATTTCAGCAACCCTATGAGGTGGACCATAGTAATTATTTTATAAATAAACCCAGAAATAGAAATGTTAAGTAACTTGATCAAATGCACATAGGTAAGGCGGTACCCATAGCTCAATGGGTAGGGCACCAGCCACATACACTGAGGTTGGCGGGTTCAAACCCAGCCTGGGTAGCTGAAACAACAATGACAACAACAACAAAAAAGTAGCCAGGCATTGTAGTGGGTGCCTGTAATCCCACCTACTTGGGACTGAGGCAAGAGAACTGCTTAAGCCCAAGAGTTAGAGGTTGCTGTGAGCCAGGGGTCCTCGAACTATGGCCCGTGGGCCACATGCAGTCCTCCCACCCCCACCCCCCGGAGGACATTTATCTGGCCTGCTGGGTGTTTTTGCCACCGCTGCCTGTGCTGCTTAGCAGCCGACTCGTCCCAGGCTGCAGCGCGCATGTGCAGAATGTGCGCCGCACTCTCCGTCTCCTCTCCTTCTGTCTCTGGACTCCTCTCAGTCTCTCAGTCTCCAGTGAGACTGAGACTCGTGATCTGAGGAGTCACGAGCCTGCCTGTGCAGAGCCTGCTGCCGCCTGAGGACTGAGGTAAGAACAAGTTAGGATTTTTTTTTTTTTTTTTTTTTTTTTTTTGCAGTTAGTAAGGCCTTTGGGGGGGGGGGGTTTTTGCCTGGAATTTGGGGGGTTTTTTTTT
>CAUYRH010165674.1:0-12922 GCA_963574655.1 Perodicticus potto | reverse complement strand
CCTCCATTTTTGAGATACTTTACTCAGGAGAATATGATCTAGGTCCCTAGTATTCCATGGTATACATATACCATAATTTATTAAACAATTCCTGGGTTGATGGGCACTTAGGCTTCTTCCAAGACTTGGCTATTATGAATTTAGCTGCATGAATAATCTGATACAAATATCTTTTTTGCAAAGTGATCTTTGGTCTTTTGGATATACTCCTAATAGAGAAATTGCAGGGTCCAACAGCAGGTCAATTTTTTGATCCCTGTGTGGTCTCCAAACTTCTTTTCAAAAGAACATATTAGTTTGCACTACCACCAGCAGTGCAGACGTGTTCCCTTTTCTCAACATACACACAACTATCTGTAGTTTTGGGATGTTATTATGTGGGCTACACTTACTGGAGTTAGATGATATCTCAAAGTGGTTTTGATTTTCATTTCTCTGATGATTAAAGATGATGAACACTTTTTTCATATGTCTGTAGACCATGTGCCTCTCTTCTTTGAAGAAGCTTCTGTTCAGGTATCTTGCCCATAGTGAAATGGGATCACTTGTTCTTTTCTTATTCATAAGTTTGAGTTCTCTGTGTATTCTGGTTATCAGACCTTTGTTGGAAATGTAACCTGCAAATATCCTCTCCCATTCTGAGGGCAGTCTACTTGCTTTACTTCCTGTGTTCATGGCAGGGCAGAAGCTTTTTAGTTTGATAAGATGCCAGTAATATATTTTTGGTATTACTTCAATTGCCCTGGGGTCCTCATAAATTTTTCTCCCAGGCCAATTTCTTCAAGTGTTTCCCCTGAACTCTCTCCAAGAATATTTATGGTTTCATGTCTTAGGTTTAAGTCTTTTATCCAGTGAGAGTCAATGTTTGTTAGAGGTAAAAGGTGTGGGTCCAGTTTCTGTATTCTACAAGTTGCCAGCCAATTCACCCAGCACCATTTGTTAAATAGGGCTTCTTTCCCCCAATTTAAGTTTTTGATAGGCTTATTGAATATCAAATGATGATAGGTGTCTGGATTCACCTCTTGGTTCTCAATTCTGTTCCATACATCTTCCTTTCTATTTTTGTGCCAATACCCTGCTGTTTTGATAACTATAGTTTTATAGGCTAGTCTCAAGTCTAGTAGCATGATTCCACCTGATTTATTTTTATTTCTGAGTAGTGTCTTGGCTATTTGAGGGTTTTTTTCTGTTTCTATATAAAATGAAGAACCAGTTTTTCCAGATATTTAAAGTATGACAGAGGTTCTTTAATGGGGATTGCATTAAATCTGTAAATTACTTTTGGTAGTAGGGACATTTTAACAATGTTGATTCTTCCCAGCCATGAGCATGGTATGTTTTTCCGTTCATAGAGATCTTTCATGTCCTTTGTTAGTACACTCCCAGATATTTCATTTTCTTTGGCACTACTGTGAAGGGAATAGAGTCCATGACTGTTTTTTCAGCTTGATTATTGTTGGTATATATGAATGCTACTGATTAGTGAGTATTGATTTTGTAGATTGAGATGCTGCTATATTCCTTTATCACTTCTAAGAGTTTTGTGGTTGGGTCCCTGGGGTTTTGCAGGTAAAAAATAATATCATCCCTGAAGAGTGAAAGTTTGATCTTCTCTGACCCTATCTGGATACCCTTGATTGCCTTCTCTTGCCTGATGGCAATGGCTAAAACTTCCATTACGATGTTAAAAAGCAGTGGAGACAGTGGGCAACTTTGCCTGCTTCCTGATCTGAGTGGAAATGTTTTCAATTTTACTCCATTCAATATAATATTAGCTGTAGGTTTGCTGCAGATGGCCTCCATTAGTTTAAGAAATGACCCTTTTTTACCCATTTTCTTGAGTGTTCTGATCATAAAAGGATGCTGGATATTATCAAAAGCTTTTTCTGCATCAATCGAGATGGTCTTTGCTTCATCCTACTGTCTTTGTTTTTTAATTTGTTTATGTGATGCATTATATTTATAGATTTATGTACATTGAACCAGCCTTGAGAGTCTGGGATAAAGGCCACTTGGTCATGGTGTGTAATTTGTTTAATGTGTTGCTGGATTCTGTTTTCTGGGATCTCATTGAATATTTTTGCATCAATATTCATTAGAGATATTGGTTTATAGATTTCTTTTCTGGTTGAGTTATTCCCTGGTCTGGGGATCAAGGTGATGTTTGCTTCATAGAATGTGTTGCGAAGTATTGCTTCTTTTTCTATGTTTTGGGAAAGGTTAAGTAATATGGGTACTATTTCTTCTTTAAAGGTTTGGTAGAGTTCTGATGTGAAGCCATCTGATCCCAAACTTTTATTTTTGGGAAGATTTTGTATAGTTGATGCTATTTCAAAACTTGATATAGGACTTTTCAACATTTCCACTTCTTACTTGCTAAGTCTAGGAAGATGGCATGATTCCAACTATTGGTCAATTCCCTTCAGATGTTTATATTTCTGAGAATAGAGGTTTTTTAAATATTCATTATGTGTTTTTTTAATTACTGCAAAGCCTGTGGTTATCTCATCCCCATCATTTTTGGTTGATGAAATTAGATTTTACTCTTGTATTTCTGGTTAGGTTAGGCAAAGGTCTACATATTTTATTGATCTTTTCAAAAAATCAATTTTTTAATTCATTGATCTGTAGATTAATTCTTTTATTTTTAATTTCATTTAATTTGGCTCTAACTTTAGTTATTTCTTTTCTTCTGCTGGATTTGGGTTTGGAATGTTCTTCCTTTCCCGGTTGTTTGAGCTGTCCCATTACGTCATTGTTTTTCTCTTTCCATTTTCGTGAGAAAGGCTTGTAATGTTCTAAATTTCCCACTTAGGACTGCCTTTGCAGTATCCCAGACGTTCTGGTAATTTGTGTCTTCATTATCTTTTTCCTCCAAAAGTTTGGTAATTTCTTTCTTAATCCCATGTATGATCCAGCTATCATTTAGGATAAGATTATTTAGTTTCCATATATTTCTGTGAGTTTGCAGATTCCTGCTACTGAGTTCAACTTTCATTCCATGATGGTCCTAGAAGATACAAGGAATTATTTCTATTTTTTTTTTTATTGCAGAGGTTAGCCTTGTGACATAAGATGTGATCAGTTTTGGAAGATGTTCCATGCAAGATGAGAAAAATACATATTCAGTTTTGTTAGAATGAAATATTCTGTACATGTCTGTTAAATCCAATTGTTGAATAGTTAATTTTAAGTCTAAAACTTCTTTTCTTAGTTTCTTATTGGAGGATATATCCAACACAGCTAATAGAGTATTAAAGTCTCTGGCTATTATAGCGCTGAAGGAAATCAAGTTGCTCATGTCAGTTAGAGTCTATCTTATAAACCGAGGAGCATTCTAGTTGGGTGCATAAATATTAATAATTGACATCTCATCATGTTGAGTGTTTCCCTTAACAATTATGATGTGACCATCATTATCGTTCCTTAATTTTGGTGGTTTGAAGCCTATTGTATCTGCAAAAAAAATTGCAACACCTGCTTTTTTCTGATTTCCATTTTCCTGAATTATAGGTGACCATCCCTTCACCCTGAGACTATATTTATCTTGTAGGGTAAGATGAGATTCTTATATACAACAGATATCTGTATCTAAGTTTGTGAATCCAGTCAACCAACCTGTGCCTCTTTATAGGGAAATTTAAGCCATTTACATTGAAAGTAGATATAAGCCTGGTATTATTTTGGCTGTCAAATTTATAGAAATTCCAGTAGACATTTTTAATCCTTTCACCCCTGTGGTAGTTGGATTTTGATCAAAAATTTCTAAGTGAGTTTACTTTGGTGGGAAAGCATTGTGGTGGTCATTGTGGAGGATGGGTCTGAGAATATCTTGGAGAGCTAGTTTATGGCAAATTTCTTCAGCATGTGAAAATCATTTAAGAATTTAATTTTTCCATCATAAATGATACTCAGTTTAGCTGGAAATAGGATCCTGGGTTGAAAATTATTTTGTTTTAGGAGGTTGAAGGTTGATGACCATCTTCTTCTAGCTTGAAAAGGTTCAGCAGGGAGAACTGCAGTCATTCTAATATTCTTCCTCTTGTAGGCTATGGTTTTCTTATCTCTGGCTCCTTGCAGTATTTTCTCCTTCATATTAACTTCGGTGAAATTAATTGTAATATGTCTGGGACATGCTTTATTGGGGTTAAGTTGTGCTGGGGTTCTGAAACTGTCTGCTGTATGGATTTCAGCACCTCTTGTGACGTTTGGGAGGTTTTCCTTGATTATCTCTTGAAGAAGAGCACCTGAATCTATCAAAGCACACTCAACACCTTTAGGTGTTCCTATAAAATGAATATTAGTTTTCTTGGAATTATCCCAGAGCTCTAGGAGAGAATGATCCATTTTTGCTCTCTTCTTCCTTTTTTTGATTTAGGAGTGTTCCGAGGATTTGTCTTGGATGTCCATAATCCTTTCTTCTGCCTGCTCCATTCTGTTACTAAGGCTCATATATTGGAAGGCTGCAATATCTTTTATCAAAGTGTCAAAAGCTTTGGTGATTTTGTCTTTGGATTCATTGAATTTTTAGAAAACTTTTGAATTATTCATAGGATTTCTAATTCCAACTTTACTTCCATTCTGTTAATATTATTTGCCATCCAAATTCTAAATTCAATATCTGACATCTCAGTCATCTTTTATGAATGTGATCCTCTGTCGTGGTTGGTTTGTCATTCCTTGGGAGAGTTGATCTATTCTGATTATTCATATTGGCAGAGTTTTTCTGCTGATTTTGCCTCATGATTGTTTTTCACCATTTGACTAGATGAGCAGATAGGGTAAAATGGTACTGGAGGCTTCTGGGGTTGTGGTTGACCAGCTCTTTACTGAAGAGCTGGGGCTGGTGACTTCAACTTTTCTTCTACAGCTTTGCAAAGGACCCATACAGTATTTCAGCCTGAGACTCTGGAGTCCTGCTTCATATGGTGGAGCTATGTGGCTCTGTCTTGTATGCAGCTGATCTCTGTCCAATCCTAGTGAATCAGTGACTCTTGGTTGAATCTCAGCTGTGGAGAAATACAAGCAACTAAGGCATTCCACCCTCCCATGTGCAAGAACTGTAAGAGGTAAATCAAACCTTCCCTCTGGAACAGAACCAGAGTACCACCTTGAAGGGTCCTTGGTTGATTTGTCCAGTTCCAGAGTTCCAAACCAATTGATCCAATCAGCACCCACTCTCTAGTGGGACTATTCAAATGGTCTTCACAAACAAAATAGCAGGAGTCTCCTGGCAGCTCAAGTGTGTCTTGCTGTTGTGCTCCAAGGAGTCAGAAAGTACTGTCCATTACAAGATTTTGACCAAGGGGGCTGATATCTCTTTCTCCACCTTTCTCCCCCTTCACTACTGAACTCTGATAACCCTAGTCTCTGGCAACAGCACTGTGAATCTCTGTTAACCTAGTCTCTGTGGCCCAGTCCTGTCCATCTGGCTTTGCACCTGCCAGAATCAAAGTAAAGTCAATGCCATTTCCTCTCAGGTACGACCCTCTACCACCAACCAGCACGGAGAGCTGAAGCCTGCCTACCTCAGGTACTTGATGGCAACCGAGGAGTGTTCCACCTGGGCACAATCTAAACTGGAGGATATCTAGACAGCAAATGTAATTTTCCCTCAGCCACCACACCTTCGTCACCACTGTTCTGCTGTTCCAGTATCCCCTATATGGCAAGTCTGGTTCCCTCTTGCAGACCACAGAGTTGGGGAGGTGAGTCTCTGAAATTAGACCAGGCAGGATCACTCAGTTAATGCTCATGTTAGGTGGGAGGTGTCTCCACTTAGGTTCAAAAACCTTCGCAATTTCCTAGTCTCCACCCGTTGCACGGAGACCCAATCCTCTGCCTGCTGCTGAGATACTCTTTCTTCAGAGCCAGGCCAGACACCTTCCTCTCTGTGTCTTTCTGCACTGTTATTGGATTCACAGATAGTGTAGCTTCACTGCCACCATCTATGAAATGCCCAGACATAGTCAAGAAGTGCTAACATTCTGCAGGATTTGGACTTCTATACCACTGGGCAAGGTGGGTAAGGGTAGATTGGAAGTTCAAGGTGGCAGAAAAAATATTTTTTCAAACTTCCTGCCTGAAATTCCTAGACTGACAGCAGGGACTCTCTGGAGAAGTAGTCCCAGCCTCCAACAAGTCTCTTTGGTGGGGTGAGAGAAGAGAATATCTGTTCACCACTCACTAGTAGAGATCCCACAGCAAGACCAACTCTCTTGGTGGAAGGGACGGTCACACCTCCTTTTTGGATAAGTTCTGTACCTGAAATTTGTTTCCTTGGAGTTGTGGTTTGCCTCGGCAGAGAAGATAGGCAAATTATCTATCTCTTCTCTCAGCTCAGCTTCCACTTTTCAGTTTTTTTTGGTTCTTTCTGGCTGTCATCTCTCCCACTGGACTAGAGCTTCTGTTAAAAGCTGGCTAGAATCAGCCATCATCCTCCATTTCCCCTTGTTCTTATTGGATGTAAAAATTGGAGTTAGGGAAAGTAGCTAACATGAGTATTTAGGAAAACACAAGACCCATTGAAACAAAACAAAGAAATAAACAAAGAAAGAAGCTTCCAGACACACAAGCACACAGATGCACAGACAATCAGAAACAAATAAGCAAACAAACAGACAAAAATAAAATAAAATAAAATAAAGTAAAATAAAATAAAATAAAATAAAGAAAAGAAAAAATTATAATAATAAGAAGAATGTAATAAAAAATACTTAAACAAACCTCTAATAATTTGATGTAAGTACTCTCAGGAACCATAAGAAGGGAAGAAGTTGAAAAGAAAAAAATAGTATTAATAATAATTAAAAAAAAGAAAATTAACAACAAATCCTATAAGAAAAGGAAAAAATGCAAAAGAGGAAAAAGAACAAGCAAAGAAAAAATTTTTTTAAAGGCACCACCAACAAAATATTATGTACATATGACTATCTATATGCCATAGGGATCAATTTTAGTAGGGATATGTTTATATTGCAATATATTTGATGGACACCAGGTGGCGCTGTGAGAGCTTCCCAGGCTTATACCCAATTCAGGATTTGCAGTGTGTGTGGTGGTTGCCGGGCTACCAGCTTGGCACTTAGACCCTGCCAAGTTGTTAATTCCACCAATTTCAAGAAAAAACTTCACAGGCAGGTTTTACAAATTCTCCCTGACACATTCTAATGAAGTGTGGGGTATCCTGGACCTTCACTGGGTGCAGATGGCTGCCTGCAGGTGAGACTCCAATGGCAGCACCTCGCCAGTGTGCAAAAGTGCCTGTGGCAGTCGCCACTTCTGAAATCTCAAAAAATATCTGCTTACTGACTGGGAGCCTTCCCTCTTGCTTGTCGCTCTGGATTCCTGGACCGCTGTGCTGCTCCAGATGGCACCCTATCTGACTACCTAATTCCACACTCGGGAGTCCACACTTCACCAGTTTTTCCACAAAACACCTAGTTTCCCCACAAATAAGGGATTGTAATCTTCTGACGTTACTGCCACCACCGCCTCCCCCTGTAGCAGTTGCACAGAGATTTCTCTGGCAGTCTCTGCAGCTCTGGATCACACCTCAAGTTCATCAATGTGCCACTTTGCTTTCCACCCCAAACTGCATGTCTATATCAGCATTCCCCACAGGGAATGATCTAGCCCATTCACTCTCACCTGCTGTACCAGAGAGCTGAGCTAGCTATCTATACCATCAGCCATCATGCTCTGCCTCCTGGAAACTGCTGAACTGTTGATTTCACCGATCTCAAAAAATCTTCTGAGGCAAGTTTCACAAACTCTCTCTGCAAGAGTTCCCAAGAAGTGCAGAGTATTCTGGACCAGTTTTGGGTACAGGATAGCTGCCTGCAGGTGTGACTCAAATCGCCATACCTGGCCTACTTGGGAAAAGGTGCCTTTGGCAGTTGCTATTTCTGAAATTTCCAAATATGTCTGCTTCCAAAGTGGGATCCTTTCCCCCTAATTTTCACTCAGGCCACATAGCACTGGCAATGCCACTCCAAATAGCAGCCTTTTCTGGGTGCCAAATTCCGTTCAGGAGTCCCCACTTCACCAATTTTTCCACACAACCCCTAGTTTCCCATGAAATGGGAACTGTAGACCTCGGTGGGGGAGGGCTGTTTGCCTCAGCTGGCACAGAAATTTTTCCGCAGACTCCACAGTTCCGGATTACATTTGAAGTCCAGCAATCCACCACTTTACTGCACACCCCGAACTATCTGTCTCCACTAATATTCTATGCCAGGAAAGAAGATCTAGCCCACTCACTCTCACCCTTGGTTCTGGGAAAGCTGAGCTTAATGTCTAACCCTTTGGCCATGATGTTCCACTCTTCCCCTCTACCCCCAATGTAGTATTCTGACATAAAAACATGAGTGAAACCAAAAACTTATTAAAAATTATAGCATAAACTCCTAGAGATCATTTCTTTCTTCTTAACAGAGACAATCTGTTGTTCATTGACAATTTAGGAACAAAGGCAATAAAAAGGATCTCAACACAAACCAGCCATTTAGAGAAAAAAACAAAAAGTATGTGAGTTTATGTAAAAACTAAAACTCTTTTTGCACAAAGACCTCTTAAATTGTATGTCTGAGATTGAAATATGCATAGTTAACAACAGATTATATATGTCTGAGATAGAATATATGCATGTTTAACAACAGATTAAGAGAGCTCTTCTTTTTGCATTGACAACTAAAAATATTACCTGCCTATGTTGTTCAACATGATGTTCTGATATATGAGTACATAGACCATATTTAGAATGGCTAAGTCAAATTATATGCCATATGCATTCCACCACATACTTATCATTTTTTACATGGTGAGAACACTTAGAAATCCACTCTCTTTACAGTTTTTAAGTATGCAGCCTTTGTTGTGAACTATTACCACTCTGTTGTACAAATGATCTCTTGAATTTACCCCTCATGAATAATTTAAATTTAAGAATTAAAAATGTTAATGGACAAGTAATTGAATACATTAATGCAGTAGGTTGTGAGGTTGTGATGTTTTGGTGTATGCATACATTGTGGAATGTTTAAATCAAGTTAATTAGCCTATCTATCACCTCTTATTTAATACTCATCATGTTTGTTTATGGTAGGACATTTAAAATCTGTCCTTTTAGCACCTTTTTAATAGACTTTTCTCACTCTATAGAGAGCCTGCTGTGTAGTAGTTCTCTGAAATGTATTCCTCTTGCTTAACTGAAATTTTGACACACATCTGCCCTTCTGACCAACACTTTATCCCCATCCCCCTAGCTATCCTTCTACTTTTATGAAGTCAACATTTTTTAGCTCCCACATGTAAGTGAGAGCATGTGATTGTTGTTCCCTTCTGTGCTTGTATAATTTCACCTACGATGTCTTCCAGGTCCATCCCATCTTATTGAAAATGGCAAGACTTCCTTCTCTTCTAAGTCTGAATATTTAATAGTACTTGTGTGTGTGTGTGTATGTGTCTGTGCCCCTCACGTTTTCTTTATCCATTCATCTGTTAGTGCACATGTAGGTAAATTTCATAGATTGCTTCACCATACTGATTTCATCATCCTTTGGAGATATGCCCTATAAGAGAGTTGCTGAATCAGTTGGTAATTCTATTTTTGGTGGCTGTGCTAATTTACATGCCCACCAACTGTGTGCAAGTGTCCCCCTTTCTCCACATCCTCACCCACATTATCTTTCTGTCTATTATTTTTGTATTTTTTAAATATATATATTTATACATATAATGTATAATAATAATTTGTATTTTTAATATATATATATATATATATTTTTTTTTAAGGGGGTCATCCAATGAAGACCAGAAAACCCACTAGATAATTTAGAAAAGGCTTAAGAGGTCACCCCCACCACTTCATTTTCTTCATTTCTTTTTCCCTTTCTTTTATTCAGACATTTCCTGGAATAGAATATGGTAACAGCATCCTAGCTCACAGCAACCTCAAACTCCTGGGTTCAAGGGATCCTCTTGATGCAGCCTCCAAATAGCTGAGACTATAAGCCTATGCCACCATGCCCTACCAATGTTTCTATATTTTATAGAATAGGGGTCTCTCTCTCTCTCTCTCTCTCTCTCTCTCTCTGTCTGTTACACAGGCTGGTCAGCAATATCTGGCCTAAAGCTATCTTCCAGCCTCAGCCTCCTAAGTGCTGGGATTCCAAGTATGAGCCACCATCATTGCCTTCTTTCATCATTTTTTATGTCTTCCTTAGAGAAATGCTTCTTCATCCATTCTCTAATGGGGTTACTTGTCTTCTTAATATTGAATTGTTTGAGTTGATTATTAGATGCATGATTTGCAAATCCTGATACCCTGAATGAAAAGCTGCTTGGGTCATAATGGTCAATGAAGTCTACATATGTCAAAGGCCATTCATTGCCTGAGTTTCTGGAATAATGGCAAAAAGGTTGACAGACTCTTTTATCTCTTAACCAGCGATATAGGTTGAAGCATGAATGCTGAAAATAATTCAACTTTCTAATATTTGGTACTGTAAAGTTTCCTTATGTGCAAAAAGATTTTAGTGGATATAATGAAGGACCTCAGATTGTTGCTACCCAGTTTGGTATATGTCCTTGCTGCCCCAAAAGAGGTCAATACCCACAAAGAGGACAGATTAGAACAGAGAAAGAATTTATTTTGCAGAGTGCTAAGCAGGGAAATAGGAGAAATTATTCAAGTCTGCCTCCCTAAGTGAGGATTGGGGATAGGGAGAGATAGGGTTTTTAATGATTTAAGAGATAGGGAGAGATAGGGTCATTTAATGTTTTAAATGATTTAGGTTTGGTGATCAAAGGGCTGAGCCATCAAGGTCTACTAATTGACTAGTTTGGGGGAGAACCACCAATCCTTTGGGGTGGATGGGCTGCTACCTGGGTGGGTCAGCCACTTCGCTGGAATGCGGGACCTGGAAGTCTCAAAAACTATCTCTAGATTACAAACAGGTGATGGCTTCTAAGGAAAAAAGTTAAGAATCTTTCCAACTAGGAGCTGTGCCCTCTAGAGAAGCAAACAAAAGGACAATGGCTTTTACCATACAAATAGGGGACAGTGGCTGATTATTATCTTTTAGCTAAACCTTTTCCTTCACAGGGCTTGGGTATTATTATTTTGGCTAGGCCTGTTCCTACACAACATTTTGAGATGCTTACTCTAGTCTCACCTGAATCCCTTCATCAATCCGCAAGGGCAGTTTCAAGATCATTCTGGATTATCAGGGGAGGGGCAAAGATACCAAAACAGCTCTCTCTTTAAAAGACAGGCACAAAAGCTTCCACAAAATAGACACATAGGTGAGCATGCTGTGAAGACCAAATCTGAGGTTGGAGTATGTAAATACAAATCAAAGTATGTCAGCAACCATTAGAAGCTGAAGAAGTAGAGTAGATCCTCCCCTAGCCTCTACAGGGAGCACGAGCCTGAAAACCTCTTGATTTCCACTCTGGTATACTGACGTGTATTTTCTGTCCTTCAGAGCTATGAGAGAATATGTTTAAGTTGTTTTAAGCCACTGAATTTGAGGTAGCCTGGCTCATAGATAAATAGGTCCCAGCATGTTTCTCTCCACTTCTGAGCAAGGGACCATCTCCTAGTTTGTAAGTTTGGAAACTTAATAGTGTGCCATAGTCATTAGAGTTATAAAGAATGAGGGGAAAGTCTTTTTTTTTAATTTGATCTCAGGGAGTTTGAGAGAAGTCCACTAAAATGTAATAAATAGCATTTGACTTGAGTGGAGGAAAAACTTATGTATATACTCTAGCTTATGATTCTCCAGATAAAGTAGAATCACTTAGTCTCCCAGAGTAATAGTGGACACAAAACATGTAAGTCCTACAACCTTTATTTGTATAAGTAAAATGTCAATTTTTTTCTCTTTTTTCTTTCTTTATCTCTGTTTATTTGTTTGTTTGTTTTTCTTTTTGAGACAGAGTCTCACTCTGTGCCCTGGATACAATGCTGTGGCATCATGGCTAACAGCAACTTTAAACTCTTAGGTTCAAGCAATCCTTGTGCCTTAGCCTCCCAAGTAGTTGGGACTACAGGTAGATACCATGACACCTGGCTAGTTTTCCTATTTTTAGTAGAAATGGGGTCTTGATCTTTCTTGCTCTTTCCCAAGTTCAGGAGACGTGCCCACCTAGAACTCCGAAGGGCTAGAATTACAGGTGTGAGCTACTCTACTTGTCCTAAAATGTCAATTTAGATCCTGTGTTGGGTTTATGCCATCTCTAAATGAGATTGTATCTCAATGAGGCCATGTGAGGCTCCAGAATAGGAAAAAACCCAATTTTGGAGCAGCATAGACTCAGCTTCATTCAATATTACTACCACTTATGGACAATGATAGAACCCAACTAGACTCCATTTACATTGATGAGTCACATCTTCTTTATGTGATAAGGATGGAAGTTTCAGGGAGAAACTATCACTGTGGAGACGTTGTTTAGCCTCCATTCCAGAAAATCCTGCATATAGCATCATGAGGCAGGACTATTAGTTCACATCATAAGCTTGCAGCATTGCATGGTTCTGCCAGCTCAAGGCTGATAAAATACTATCATGAAGTTGCACTGAATGTCCTTATAAAAAAAGCAGTTCTCAATATGATATTGGCTGTGCATTTGCTATAGATGGCCTCTATCAGTTTAAGAAATGTCCCTTCTACACCAATTTTTTTGAGTTCTGATCACGAAGGGATGCTGGATATTGTAAAAAGCTTTTTCTGCATCAATTGAGAGAATCATATGGTCTTTATTTTTTCATTTCTTTATGTGCTGATTTACATTTACAGATTAATGTTTATTGAACCAGCCTTGAGACCCTGGGATAAAGCCCACTTGGTCATTGTGTATAATTAGTTTGATGTGTTGTTGGATTCTGTTTGTTAGTATCTGGTTAAATATTTTT
>CAUYRH010165672.1:0-23323 GCA_963574655.1 Perodicticus potto | reverse complement strand
TGGCATCACAGCTCACAGCAACCTCCAATTCCTGGGCTCAAGTGAGTCTCCTGCCTCTGCCTCCCAAGTAGCTGGGACTACAGGCACCCGCCACAACACCCGGCCATTTTTTGGTTGCAGCCATCATTGTTGTTTGGCGGGCCCAGGCTGGATTCGAACCTGCCAGCTCAGGTGTACGTGGCTGGCACCTTAGCCCATTGAGCCACAGGCGCCGGGCCTTCTTTTTGTTTTTTTTGAGACAGCATCTTACTATGTTGCCCTCGGTAGAGTGCCGTGCTGTCACAGCTTACAGCAACCTAAAACTCTTGGGCTTAAGTGATTCTCTTGCCCCAGCCTCCCAAGTAGCTGGGGTTACTGGCGCCTGCCACAATGCCAGCTATTTTTTGTTGCAGCTGTCATTGTTGTTTAGCTGGCCCGGGCCAGGCTCGAACACGCCAGCCTCAAACACGCCAGCCTCAGCCCTCAGCCTCGGTGTATGTGAATGGCACCGAGCCCGAAATTACTTTTTTTTTTTTTTGAGACCAAGCCTCAAGCTGTCACCCTGGATAGAGTGCTATGGCATCACAGCTCACAGCAACCTCCAATTCATAGGCTCAAACGAGTCTCTTGCCTCTGCTTCCCAAGTAGCTGGGACTACAGGCGCCCGCCACAAAGCCTGGCCATTTTTTGGTTGCAGCCGTCATTGTTGTTTGGCGGGCCTGGGCTGGATTTGAACCCACCAGCTCAGGTGTACGTGGCTGGCACCTTAGCCTGTTGAGCAACAGGCACCCAGCCGAGAAATTACTTTTGAGACTAACTTTGTACTATGTATCTTTTGAATTTTGAACTATGTATAGGGTAAAGGGAAAATGTATCAGATTCTATTTTTCTTTTCTTTTTTTTTTTTTTTTTTTTTTGCAGTTTTTGGCCGGGGCTGGGTTTGAACCCGCCACCTCAGGCACATGGGGCCAGCGCCCTACTCACTGAGCCATAGGCGCCACCCTCTATTTTTATTTTCATTTTATTTATTTATTTTTTTTTTGAGATAGAGTCTCAGTTTGTTGCCCTCGGTAGAGTGCTGTGCATTACAGCTCACAGCAACCTCCAACTCTTGGGCTTAAGCAATTCTCTTGCCTCAGCCTCCTGAGTAGCTGGGACTACAGGCACCCAACACAATGTCTGACCAACTTTTTTTTTTTTCTGGTTGTAGTTGTCAACGTTGTTTGGCAGGCCCAGGCTGGATTCGAACCCACCAGCTCCAGTGTATGTGGCTGGTGCCCTAGCCACTGAGCTACAGGCGCTGAGCCCAGATTCTATTTTTAAATAAAACAAAATTGCTAAAGAATCTAGCTTATAAGGTGCGTTTTATGGTACATGAGTTATATCTCAATTAAAAAAAGAAAGAATCCAGCTTATAAGGCAAGGCTGTGGTTCACAGCATCAGAATTGGATGCAGGCAACAGAATCTCCCTCATCAAGCCCAATATTAGGGTTCAGCCAGGCTCTTCCCAAGACTCAGTTTTATAGTTTAGCCAAGTTCTATAGGTTCAACACCTGTTTGCACAAAACAAGCCTGCAGGTGACAAGAAGAAGCTCTTGGCCTTTCTCACAAGTCTTGTCTGAAAGTTGGTTCTACCTCCTTGCATTAGACTGGTTCCTTCAGAAGACCAGGTCAACCCAGGTAATAAATCATCTCTCCTTGGCAGGGCTAAGGCATAGGACATGGTAGGGCAGGTGGATCCAGCCCAAATCAGAATAAGAGGAGCCAGCACTGAAGCTGGACAGACAGATACTATCTGACACTCAAGGGAAAGAGGTGCTGGAAATGGTGCAAAGTCAGGAGAATTCTTGGGTAAATGTCCAGAATAAAATCAAGGAACCACAGTCCTTGGTGCTTGGCTTAGGTGTGTGTCTATATGCACATAAAAAAGATCTGATGACCCCTGCCCTTTGTATACCATCATCATCATCATCATTTACTGAGACTTGCCTGAAGATACAAAGACATATTAAAAAAAAAAAAAGACATATAAAATAAGGGCTTCCAGTTTAGTCAAAAAGTGATAATATTTATCCACCTAAAAGCATATTTAAGGAGCTGAACAAAGTGTATGATTGCAACCCTGACCCAAAAGAGAAGCTGAAAAATCCCTAGACCACGATTCAAGGTTTTTCTCAGCATAGGGTCTGAGTGGACGTCACTGGAGTCCTGGCGGAGGGCCACAGGGTGGGACTGGGGAAATTCTCCAGGAGGGGAACATGAACAGGGCTTGAAGGAGAGCAGGACTGAGTCCACTGGAAAAGTGGAAGGAGGAGGCACTCCAGCCTTTCAGGGCAGCAAGGGAGGTAGGAATGCTTGCCACCGGTGGTTTGGACAAACACACAGCATGGGTCACTGGGTTAGAGCTGAAGGTTAGAGCAAGAAAGCAGCAGAGGCCGGACCCCTGTCAGGAAGGCCATGGCTGGCCAGCCTAGAAGTTTGATCCTTACCACACAGACAGTGGGGAGCCACTGAAGGCTGCTGAGCAAGAGAGTGACCCTTGAAACAGGCATTTTAAGTGAGATTACAGAGCAACCCTTTATCCAAAGCTTATTCAAAGCCCTGTGTGTGTTTCAAGTGGCACTTGAGAGAGAGAGTCATAAAGCATTTGCTCTGTGTCATGCACATGAGAAAAAAGGTTTAAGGGTCCCACAAAGAGATGCTTCAGTGAGAATGAGAAATGAAAAGAGGCACATTTTAAAGAAGGAAACAAATGTGCAGGACAGAAGCACCAGCCACAGCATCTGGAAAATTTCAGTGCTTTCTTCAGTCTGGAATGCCCTCTTTAGCTGGGGGTGTTCTGTCTCCTTTTTTGGAGGTGAGTTGTGATGTCAAAACATTGGGTTGTGGCTTAGGCAGTGAGACAGCCAGGAAGAGGCAGATGAGCAGAAATAGAAGTATGGGCCTGGATAGCATGAAAGGCCCCATTCTACGATCATCCTCTTCCAGACGTCTCCATCTGCCTCTCCCAGTAGTACTTTGGGGACTTTTGCCAGAGTTGTTGAGCTCCCCAATCACCTCCGATATATTTCCCTCTTAGAATAATAAAATTGTTTTTAAAATCTCTGTCAACTTTCAAATCAGAGGTTTTTCAACGTTGTTCCTGATTGTGCGTAAGGAGGCAGCAGGCAGGGCTGCTCAGGGGCTGTAAACTGGGCAGCAACTTCAAGCCATAAATCAGCATTTAGGTAAGAAGGGAGAGGAAGTTAGGATTAAGTTTCTGGCTTGAAGTGGGCTGTGTACAACTGCAGGGCAAGCCCTGTCAATGCAGAGGCACAGCAGAGCAAGCCAGGGAAAGGGCCTGAGTTGAACACCAAAACCAGCCAGGTGGAACTGCAGATGTGGGCCTGCGCCTGGTCCGGGTGGCTCCACCACTCCTGGGAGCCTGAAGTTCTTCTTTCTCAGGCTTTTGCAAGGGGCCCCTCCCTCCACTCCCCTAGCCACACTCCAGGAGGGTTCTTGGACACTTTTAGTCTCTGTAGGTTCTACCAGAATACAAAAGATTGCAAATTCAGAGCTTTCTTTTGTTTGGGGTCAGAAGAGAAAGCTCTCATCTCCTGCCCTTCCTGACTACCACTGGGGACCAGGAAGCCCTTCTTTCCATACTTGCAGGCTTGACTCCCTCCCTTCCTGCAGGGCAGCATCTCAGCAGATGTAAAGACCCCTGCCCTGACCAGTGCTATAGGCCTTGCTCAGGTGAGGAAGCTAACCAGGACCTTGACAGGCAAGTTAAGTAAAACCCCAAATGTTTCTAAAAACAGGGGGTTGTGACCCTTGCAAACAAGGATTGTTTGCAATCTCTAAGTGGATTACAGAGAAGCCCTTTATCCAAAGAATGACTTCTACCACAATAGTACATTTGCTCTAAACCTCATTCCCCTGTGGCAACTGTGACCATACATCCCAGACTTTCTAGAACTGTCCTGATTTTGCAAGCTTCGCCTCGAGTTTCTGGAAGCACATAGGTACCTGCCAGGGATTATGCCCTAATGTTTTGGTTTGACAAATGGTCATTGTGCCCTTGACACACAGCTGGCACAAGGCTACAATATCACATTTTTCCTCTGTGTGAAGCTCAGCCACTTGGCTGGAGAGAAGGAAGGCCAGGCATGGAGGAGCTCCAGTGTCCCAGGGTCAAAGGCGCCCACACACTGAGGTGGGATAGGCATCCACACGCCAAGGTGGGATGGTGTCACCAAGACAGGGAGTGAAAGGGTTGAGATTTGGGCTATAAGAAGAAGGGTCCTGCACAAATCCAGTCCACACTTTTTTACTGTGTTTTAAATCCCTTTTCTATGGTTAGCCACCTCTGAGGCCCTCCAGGGGAAATTATTTGCCTTCTTTCCAGACTTGCAGGCTTGGCTCCCTTCCTGCAGGGCAGTATCTCAGTAGATATAAGGACCCCTGCCCTGACCCATGTCACAAGCCTTGCTCAGGAAGTGGGCCTGGGAGCTCCTCTAGAGAAACTGTACCTGAGTCACTCCTCTGATTTCTCTGCACCCAGACGACATCACAGACAACAGTCTCAAAGTCCCAGG
The DNA here is from genome assembly GCA_963574655.1 of Perodicticus potto. NCBI lineage: Eukaryota > Metazoa > Chordata > Mammalia > Primates > Lorisidae > Perodicticus > Perodicticus potto. Next base: position 18,766 of record CAUYRH010165672.1, on the reverse strand, counting down.
AATTTTCCTTCAGACACTGAGCACATTTCCCCTCTGCCCAGAACATAATAAAGGAATAAGGACCTACCACCTACTAAGTTTCTGCAGTTGGCACTTCAAAGCCTAAAGTCTAGCTCACCAGCCCAGTCATACCGGGTCTGACCAGGCCTTTTTGCAAGCCAGCCTTAATCCGGTCACCCGTGCAATTTTGCTAATTCAAACTAATTCAAACGGCTTTCCATTTAGGGAGGTTGATAGCCATCTCCCATCTACTTTCCCTGCTGACGTCATTCCACATTTTCTCCAGACACAAATACGGGTACAGTTTCTGGGATAGTTTTCAGATTGCCTAAGGTAGGAGTCAAGAGACCCTGCCCTCCCCTCGTCTACTCCACCTCTCAGGCTGATGGCAAGTTGTCAAAGGTAAAGGAGAGGTAAGGAATTAAGTCACCTAGCTAAAGCTAAAGTGCAAAAAAGAACATAGAGACTGCAGCTCAGGACCTAGGTCTGTCCTGGGCATTTGCAATGCAAAACTGCATTTTGTTCACCACCGATGAGGTCTTGCACAATAGCCTATGTATAAACATCCACACCAACAATGCCTGACTGTGCAATCACGCTGTAATTACAGGCCGGCAGGAAGCTGCTGCTAGGAAGTGCACCATTCAACCTCCAGACATCCCATCTTGGAGTCTGCACGGCTCGGGAAGCACATTCCTGCACACACCAACGTGTCCCCGCCGCCGCTGCCCAGGCGCTGCCGCCACAGTTGCAGTCTCGCCAACGTCCCGCCTGCCAGCCTCGAGCTACTCTGCTAGGATGTCATAAACTACTCAGCTGTTCTTTTAAAAACCCTGCGACACGAGGCTACCGAGGGCGGCGGGAACCACCATCAAAGTTCCCAAGCACATTCCTGCAGCCCTAGCAGTTTTAGAAAACAGAAAAGAACGAGATGCCACAGAGTCCACTGGAAGCGGCTTTCTGAGTTTTATATAGAAAACACTCACATATGTACGTGGGTGTGCTGACAGTTTTTATGGCTAAATTGCAAAGTGTTAGGCCTTAGCGATTACTGTCAGGTTTGGGACGTGGGGAGGAAGGAGGGTGGGGGAGTCAAGAGTGATTTGTTTAAAGGGGGCTTGGGAGAAATCTGAGTTTTGTTTTCTGGAAATACGCAGAGCTGTTTTCCCAAACTTCCCAGTCGATCTGCTCCTCGTCCCTGGAGGGCCGAGCAAATAAAAGTAGGGGGGAAATTCCTTTAACTTCCTTCCTGCGACCCAGCCCAGGGCTGCGAAAAGGAAGAGAACGTTTCCCCGGGAAACACCGGGCGGGGACAGCGGGGCGGCTGTGCCCAGACTGCAGAGATGGGAACGCGGGGCGGAGAGTCCCCCCAGACAGAGGCCCAAGGAGCCCCCTTCTCCGCACCACTCCTCTCGCAAACGGCGCCTGGAGCGGACCCGGCTGCAGCCCTGGACGCATCAAGTCCCGCCGCAGAGCAGCGACAGTGGGGGCGCAGCTCAGGCCGCAGACCCTCGCAGACGCCGAGCTCCCCCCTACAGCGTCCCCCGCACCCCGGCGCCTGGCCCAACCCAGCCTGCCACATCCCTTACCGCGCCGCCGAGTCCGAACCCCGAGACGTTTCCGAGCCCCACGTCGGCGCCACGGCTCACCTGCGCACTGAATCCCGGGGTGACTCGGAGCGGAGCGGGGAGCAGGCGAGCGCGGCCCGCAGGCTCAAACTTTGTTGCTCTCGGGACGGCGCAGTCGTCACTTCCTCGCCGAGCGGGCGGCGTAGCCCGGGCTGTGACCCAACAGCTCGCGCGGTGGCGCGCCGGACTCCGCAGCCGCCCGCCCCGCCCGCGCCCCCGGCTCAGCGCTCCCCGGGCCCCCGGCGCCGTCTCCTGGCTCTGCGCGCCCTCGGCTGCTTGGGGAGAGACCGCCCCGCGCGCCCGGCCACCGAGCCTGCACCCCCGAGAGGGCTCGCTGCAGCGGCGTCCTTTCTGTGCGGAAGAAGTGCATTCGGAGGCGCAGCTCTAAAGTACCCTGCTCTTGGGCTGGGCTGGAAGGTGGTGTTAGGGTTCCCGCCGGAGCTGGGAACTAGTGCAAGGGACCCCCCCTCCAAGAGAGCTGGGGTTCCAGGACAAGCACACCCCTTAGACACTAAGGGGTGGAGGAGGAGAAAGAAAAAGGTTTCCAGTTTAGTTGGAGGGCTAGAAAGGTCATGTCTGAAAGCAGTGTGTTCTGCGCTTTCCTAAATAATGCCTAAATCGGGCCTTAGGGCAGGGGTCGCCTCTTCCCACATTCCCCCAAAAGGTCTGCATGATTTTCCTTCGTCATTTCCACGGAGTCTAAATGCGTAGAACGTTTGTCACTTATCGTATTTCAGGGAGCTATTTCGGCGTCCAAATTGGGGCTGCAAAATGGTTTCTGTCCTAATTCTCCCTGACGATTTCCACCTCTTCCTTTACGCTCCACACATTTTGGGGCCTGATAGATTCCGTGTTTCATCACCGGCCAAAAGTGACTTAGAAGGAGGGTGGAGTCCCGAGAAGAGGAGCTTCAGGCAATAGTAATTCTGAAATTTTTCTTTGCCCAAAATAAATTTGCTTACCATATTAAAAACTACAACAACAAAAAGACACCCTTTGGGTTTCAGATAAGTAGCAACCAAGTAGTTAAACACCAGTCTTCAAGGAAGAAGTAATGATCCCCGGGCCTGGAGAGAAAATGGGGTTAGCCTTTGCTGTGGTTCAAAAAAAAGTAGACATTGGAAACTGCAGTGGAGGGCTTTCATAACAGAAACATTAGCTTCATTGTAGCTTGTCGTGGAAAAAAGGGACCTTTCAAAATGTGGTTTAAAGGCATCAGTTAGGACTCAACAATTTTCCTTTTTTTCCCCAAATACAGTTTCTACTAGCACATTGGCCAGATAAAACCTCTCCCTTCCAATGTTCCATCTTTTTACTAAAGCACAAGAAACTGTAGACTTGAGTGAAGGCTTTGTCCAGAAAGGTGGAAGTAAGGCTGATGGAAAATGACATCTGGGAAATGATCCCCAGGTCTGAGTTAATACCTTGTGAAAAGCTGCAGAATCACCCAAAGATTGGGAGTATGAAGCTCTCCTAGCAACATGAAACCCGCCACGTTGCAGCTGTTGTGCACTAGTTCTAACTTCTCAGCCATTAATGGCGCATTATAAATATAAAATGGACAATAGCATTGCTTTGAGAAATAAGTGCATTATTAGACTCAGTAATTATAATTCTCTGAAATTTGTATTGCAGCACACTGTGGGGGGAGGTAGAGGGAATTGCCCATTTCAATTTTGGGATAGAAGTAATTCCTTTAGTGCATTCTGCCTAAGGCAACCTATGAGTAGAAAGAATATGTCAGCCAGGCTGCTAAAGGCAATTATGCGATATTTCATGTTTGCTAAAACAAGAGGGGAATATTTCTTTGTTCCGTATGGGAGTCTAAATTCTCAGTCACAGTTTCATGAATATTCAGTATTTCTGCATGCCCAGGAGTAATTAGCAGACAGTGTAAATGTGTGAAAGCCCGACACTTACACATACATTGCTTTTTCTCTATATAGGGTGGCATTTACTGGAGTCCCAGGGCCCCTGTGTGGAGGATGTGGTAGACGGCCTCTAAACTGGCCCCCTGCCAATGATCTCTGCCTCCTGGTAGTCACACCCTTGTGTAATCCCCTCTTCTTAAGTGTAGGCTGAGCACATTGACTCAGTTCTAACAAATGGAATACGGCAGAAGTGATGTGATGTCACTTCGGAGATGAGGTTATAAAAACACTGCGTCTTGCGTCTTCAGTGCTCTCTGTTCTTCCCTCTCTCTTGGATCATGCACTGTGGGCAAAGCCAACCGCCAGGTCTTCCGGCAGCCCTGTGGAAAGGGAGCGAGCTTGGAAAGGGATTCTTCCCCCTCTCCCGACTTAATCAAGCCTTCAGATAAGACCTTTAACTCCAGCCAACAGCTTGGGTACAGCCACAGGAGAGCCCTTGAGGCACAGGCACCTAGCTAAGGCTGCCTGCGTTCCTCACCCACAGAAACTGTAAGATAATAAACGTTTGTTGTCTTAAGCTGCTGTGTTTTGAGGTAATTTGTTATCAGTCACAGATAACTTAGTACAGAGGCCAACAGAGAAGTCACAGGGCCCAAGACAATCCTGAATGGATTTGTTGATTCCTCACCTGGAAAACAGAACGGGGAGAAAAACTCAGGGGCCTGAACCTGATCTAAGTGTAACATACACATCCCAACAACAGAGGACCTGGCCCCACTTCTTTTGCAGAGCAAGGGTCAATCTTGAATTTAAACTGGGTCAGAGGGTGTGGACGGCTGCTCCGCCCCGGGCAGCCCTGGTATTGTGTGTCACCTACCTGACAGCACATGCAGATGTCTTTGTGTCACAAGAAATGACATCTGTCCAGGTATCCTCTTCTTTTTTTTTTTTTGAGACAGAGCCTCAAGCTGTCACCCTGGATAGAGTACTGTGGCATCACAGCTCATAGCAACCCCCAATTCCTGGGCTCAAGCGAGTCTCCTGCCTCCATCTCCCAAGTAGCTGGTACTACAGGCACCCACCACAACGCCCGGCCATTTTTTGGTTGCAGCCGTCATTGCTGTTTGGTGGGCCCGGGCTGGATTCGAACCTGCCAGCTCAGGTGTACGTGGCTGGCGCCTTAGCCCATTGAGCCACAGGCGCCGAGCCCAGTTCTCTTCTTCCTCCTCAGGGTATCTACTCTGATCCCTGAGGCCTCAGCACAACCTTGGTCCTGGAAGGAGTGCTTGCAAGAAAGGTCTTCACCTTGGCCACCAGGAGGGATAGGTGATTTCGGTGGGCAGTCAAAACACTAGCAAGTAAGGCTTGTTGTGGTCCTACAGTTGAAGAGCAAGCTGAGGACTATCTCTGATAAGGATCATCTCCACACTGCTGCAAGTGCTAGGAAGAACATTCCGTCCACGTGATGGTTATCTTTCTCTCAGCATCATTTCCTCTCTGGCTGGAGCAATTATTTACTTTTAAAATATAAAAAAAGTTTTAGGAAACAGGAGAGCTGTCATACTCTTTCATCGCTGGCCAGAGCAGGCATCTACTTGCGATTGCCACTACGTCCCCTCCCCTCAGCCAATCCTGCACAACTGGCAAGGGTAGAGGCTGATTTTGTTTTCCCTGCAGAGACACTAGGCTCTGATTTTTCTCACGTGCAGTGGCCACAGCTGCCGTGTTGCCATGCTGTCATCTGGTTGCTATGACTTGTGAGGTTGTGAATATGCCAGAACGTGAATCTATTAATTTAACAGGAACTAGGCTCAGCACATATATTCCTTGTTAGGTCATTTGCTTTGCTACTGAAACCACATCCAATGTGTTCAGCAATGGGCATGTTTCCTAGAGTCTGGCTTTGCAAAAATGCCAAATGCCCCAAATTTTGAGCCTGCACAGTTTTCGATAATTAAATTACTGTGGAGGCCATAAAGGCATTCTAGCATGAGGATACAAACAAGTCAGTTCAGGAAAAAAATCAAGGGGAGGGAAATGGTTAAAGTTTCTGATCTTCATTCTTTATGCAATTGGGACCTCTCCCAGGGAGGTGTATGAGCTAATGTCCCTAGGAATTCCTCCCTGAGCCCAGCTTGCTCACTGACAAGGTCTGTCTCCAGCACCTTGTCACAAGATTGTGTGCACAATAGAAGGAAGCATTGTCCTCTTCTGTTGTGTTGAGCCCACAGGCAGGCATTTTTCATTCATCCCTTTAATTAACACTCACTGAGTATCTACTAGTGGGTATTTCAGGAAGCAAAACAGACTCTCTCCCTAGTAAGAGAGAATGGCACATAAATTACATGAGAAGTATAAGAATTGAGCTTGGCAGCCAGGTGCAGTGGTTCACACTTGTTATCCCAGCACTCTGGGAGGATGAGACAGGTGGATTGCTTGAGCTCAGGAGTTTGAGACCAGCCTGAGCAAGAGTGAGACCCCTGTCTCTACAAAAAAAATAAAAAGAATAAAGAAAGAAAGAGAAAAAAAGATTAGTCAGGTGCAGTGGCATGGGCGTGTATTCCCAGCTACTTGGGAGGCTGAGGCAGAAGGATCACTTGAGCCTGGAAGCTTAAGGTTGCTATGAGCTATGATGATGTCATTGCACTCTAGCCTAGATGACAGAGTGAGACCCTGTCTCAATAAAAAAAAAAAAAAAAGGGAGGCGCCTGTAGCTCAGTGGTGCCAGCCATATACACCCAGGCTGGTGGGTTCAAACCTGGCCCGGGGCCAGCTAAACAACAATGACAACTGCAGCAAAAAAATAGCCGGGCATTATGGCAGGTGCCTATAGTTCAGCTACTCTGCAGGCTGAGGCAAGAAAATCACTTAAGCCCAAGAGTTTGAGGTTGCTGTGAGCTGTGACGCTTCAGCACTCTACTAAGGGTGACATAGTGAGACTCTGTCTCAAAAAAAAAATTGAAGAAAGCATAACAGGGCAATATGAGATCTCAAAGAAGGGTGCAAATAAATCTGTCTGGAGAAAAGAGTCACCACTAGTATTTTTCTTTAAAAATACATTCATTGGTCAGGCACAGTGTTTCTTGCCTATAATCAAAGCACTTTGAGAGGCCGCAGAAGGAGGAACCCTTTAGGCTAGGAGTTTGAGACCAGCCTGAGCAACACGATGATATCCTGTCTCTACAAAAAATATGAAAATCTGGCCTCTCTCACATTTTCTCCTTCACGAGAGATACCCACTTCCAATTCTCTTTGGAAGTGCTCTAAACTTTCTCTTTGTTCTTTCTAAATAAAATCTTTTACCCTTAAAAAAAAAAAAAAAGAAAATCGTAGCCAGGCATGATAGCACACATCTGTAGTCCCAGGATCTAGGGAGACCGAGGCAGGAGGATCAGTGGGGCCCAGGAGTTTGAGGTTGCAGTGATGATATCACTGTACTCAAGCCCCAGAAACAGAGCGAGACCTTGTCTCAAAAAAAAGTAGAATCTCTGGCCTGGCGCCTATGGCTCAAGCGGCTAAGGCGCCAGCCACATACACTTGAGCTGGTGTGTTCGAATTCAGCCCGGGCCCACCAAACAACAATGCCTGCTGCAACCTCCCCACCCCAAAGAAATAGCCGGGCGTTGTGGCAGGTGCCTGTAGTCCCGGCTACTTGGGAGGCAGGGGCAGTAGAATCGCTTGAGCCCAGGAGTTGGAGGTTGCTGTAAGCTGTGATGATACGGCACTCTATCCAGGGGGACAGTTTGAGGCTCTGTCTCAAAAAAAAAAGAAAAAAAAGTAGAATCTCTGTAAGTCGACTACCCAAGGGACTGTAATAAATTGGTCAATAAACTGGTACACTGATATGTATTATAGGCAGGTGGTCAACTATGGGCTGTCACTATGGGCAGGTGGTCAACTATGGCGGTTATCGGGATGCATTGCATTAAGTAATAAATATTGTTTTATGTAGCATTTGTTTCAGTTGTGCACTATATAAAGTATTTATGTATGTCTGTATGGAGTATGGATGTAAAACGCATTTCCTATATTCAGGCTGGGTTTAGAAAGTTTAGATAAATAACTACCAGACACTACTAAGGACCTCGGATGGGCCAGGCATCAAGTGGTATCGTCCTGTTGTATAGTTTAATAAACTAGCTATTGACTTTAATCCTTGAAAATTCTCCTTGCTTAGTAAATCAAAGGCCAAGCCTCAATGGCCAGCTCCTTGAGTCCTTTCATAACAGAGCAGAGAGGCCAGCTCTAAGGTGGAGAAGGACCCGCCCCACCTTTCTGGTAGGAAGGGAATAGAAAAGAGATAGAGAGGGGATAGAAGCCACGCTTCTTCCTGCTCTCCAGGCCTTAGATGGCTTTACCTAAAGAATGTTACTGAAAGCACAGAGAAGGCTCTTACCCAGCTCCTCACTGGGGATTCTGGGAAGAAGATGAATCCAAGGCTATTTTCTATAATACAGGGGGCAGTCAAGTGAAGCTGGTGGTCAAACTTGAGTAGGCAGAAAGAAACTCTGAGGCTTAGGTCTCCGAGTTCCCCAGTTCCTGCCTGGCATGATTATTATGTTGAGAGCCAACAGACTTCTGTGGGATTGCCCCGATGGGGCAAGGTAACCCTATAGCAAGCTCAGGGCAGGTTAGGTATCTGCGCCAGTGAGAGCAGAGGGGAAGTTGAGCATCAGGTTGCAAGGGGAGGGGGTGGCTTTGTGCAGAATGGACAAGTTTGCCTACCACAGCAGCAAAGCCCAAGAGTTCTAGGAGCAGTGAGCTATGATTCTGCCTCTGCACTCCAGCCTGGGCAATATAGTGAGACCTCATCTCTAAAAGACAAAATAAAAACAAAATATCTCCTTCCTTCCTTCCTTTTTGTTAATCAAGTCTAGGCGAGGTTCAAACTCTCGAACCACTGAGCTATGGAGCCTAGCTAAAATGTCCATTTCCTAATGAATATGTGAATATGTTAGGCTGTATGACAAAGAGGAAATTAAAGTTTTAGCTGGAATTAAGGTTGCCAATTAGCTGACCTTAAAATAAAGTGATTATCCTGGATTATCAGGGTGTGCCCAAAGCACAAGAGTCTTTAAAAGTAGAAGCAGGACAGGTGACAGAAGAGCAATCAGATCAGAGGGTGATGTGATTATGGAAGAATGAATGGCAGAGAGATATAACACTGCCTGCTTTGAGGATGGAGAAAAGAGGTACTGAGCCAAGAAACGTATGTGGTTTCTGGAAGCCAGAAAAGGCAAGGCAACAATTTTCTCTGGAGCCTCAGAAAGGAGCACAGTCTAGCCAATACCTTGATTTTAGCCTTGAGAATGTGTGTTGGATTTTTTCTTTTTTTTGAGACGGAGTCTCACTTGGCTACCCCACCCCACCCCAGTATTGTAGAAAACAGCCCTTGGTAGAGTGCTATGGCATCATAGCTCATAGCAACCTCAAACTCTTGGACTCAAGTGATTCTCTTGCTTCAGCCTCCTGAGTAGCTGGGACTACAGGTGCCTGCCACAATGCCCAGCTATTTTTAGAGATGAGGTCTTGTTTGGCTCAAGCTGGTCTTGAACCTGTGAGCTCAGGCAATCCACCCACCTTGGTCTCCCAGAGTGCTAGGATTGCAGGTGTGAGCCACCATGCCCAGCCCTTGTGTTGGATTTTTTTTTTTTAGAGACAGTGTCTCACTTTGTCACCCTCGGTAGAGTACTGTGGCATCATAGCTCACAGCAACTTCCTGCTCTGGGGCTTAGGTGATTCTCTTGCTTCAGCAGAGCAAGTAGCTGGGACTCCCGAGTAGCTGGGACTACAGGTTCCCACCACAACACCTGGCTATTTTTTGTTGCAGTTTGGCCGGGGTCGGGTTTGAACTTGCCACCCTCGGTATATGGGGCTGGCACCCTACTCACTGAGCTACAGCCGCTGCCCCGTGTGTTGGATTTTTGATGCACTAAACCGTAAGATTAAAAAAAAAACTATGTTGTTTTAAGCTACCACATTGGTGGTAATTTGTTATAGTAGCCATAGAAAACTAATGCAGGGACATGTTTTAAATCTAGCTCTTTCTGGGAAGTGTTTACTCCATGTGTTAGAAGCCATAGTTTTCATGTTAGAACTTAAGCCAAAAGCCAGACTGGGTGGGCCAAAGTCCCAGGATGTCAGGTCACTGGGAGGTTTCCAAAGTAACAGGCCACTAGAAAATAAATGGCTTGGACCCCAAACCAAGACAGTGCCTTGAAAGTACAACCTGTCTGCAGTCCTCTGGCTTGGAGATGTAGATTATACACCTTTTCTTTTCTTTTCTTTTCTTTTTTTTAATTTATTGTTGGGGATACACACCATTTCTCAAAGCTTCTTCACAGACTTGTTAGCCTAGTAAGCCACAGTGTAGAGGCCAAGTGTAGAAATGGCAACCAAAGGTAAACCAGAGTCAACTGTCAAAAGCTGTCATGGAAACTCTGTACATTCAATGACCACAGGAGCCTAGCAAGGCCGTACAACTCCCCACAGTTTGTAAATGAAGCTTTTTAAAAAATACTGAAGGCCAGGCACAGTGGCACATGCCAGTAATCCTAATGCACTAGGAGGCTGAAGCGGGGCTGGATCACCTGAGCTCAGGAGTTCGAGACCAGACTGAATACAAGTAGACTTCATCTCTACTAAAAATAGAAAACCTAGCCAGTTGTTGTGGTGAGTGCCTGTACTCCCAGCTACTCAGGAGACTGAGACAAGAGGATCACTGGAACCTAGGTGTTTGAGGTTGCTGTGAGCTATGACGCCCCAGCACTCTACCCAGGGTGATAGAATTTCTGTCTTAATTAATGAATTAATTAATTAAAATATGGACCAGAAAAACACAAACCAAAGAATCAAAGCAACCTGCACAGCATTCCGGGGATCCAGGTGGCTAGCAATGCTGGACTCATTTTTCACCTTGCACAGGTGGCTTTTTCCTGTTTGAGACAGGTGAATATTTATTGGCAGGCAGAGCTCAAAGGTCAGAGCTCACTGCACAGTAGGGAGGAAGTCTTTCTACAGTCACCTGCTAATAACTAATGTTGGTCCGACGACATCAGTCTTAGCATAAGGTGGGCAGTGTCATTTGGATTCACAGGTCTAGAGGTTGCTAAGTGTTCATGAGATGACTTTAAGGCCTCCAGCTTCCTTGGGGAAGAAGGAAGTCTTCCTATTCTGGGGTCACGGCAAGGAGCCAGGCCTGTGGCAGTACATAGAGTCCACAAGGGCTACAGCTCTCTGGGGATCTTTGCGAACTAAAAGTTTTCGTGGTAGCTCCAAGAAACTCATATAAAAACTGTAGTTTGTAGGTTACTTGGACAGGGCAAAAGCCCCCAGGATTCTCTAATTTATGACCTTTTACTTCCCAAATAGAATTTCCCAGGACAACATTGGATAGGCAGGTCTAAAGTACATACATATACATATAATATACATATTATATACACATACATATAATAATATAATATATGCATACATATACACATACATACACACACACATGCCATATATATATATACACATACATATTTATTTATTTATTTGAGATGAGGGCTTACTATGCTGCCCAGGTTTGTCTCAGACTCCTGGGCTCAAGCAATCCTCCAGCTTCAGCCTCCCGCCTAGCTGGGATTACAGGCCGTACCACCACACCAGTCTACATTTAAACTACATTTATATTTACAGCAGTCCACCACATCAGCTGGAGCATCTGTGGCCCCCACAGCACTGTTCAAGACACACACTCAAAGGCTTCCACTTAAATGGCCTTTGCCCTGTAGGCTTTAAGGATCACAGGGCTGAGGCTCTGACTGGTTTCCTGACATAATATCTGCCCTTTGCTCCCAGTTGGAGGGTGTGGTCACTGACTCACCCACCAGAAACTCCTTGTCTGAGTCCAGTCAATGGGTTCACTCCTATCTGAAGTGGTTGCAAAGAGGCTGAGGACCTGTGGAACGCCACAGAATGACTCTGTGGGCCATATCCCAGGTCCTGGTATGGTTCTAGCAATATCTACAAATTCCTGCCCTGAGCTTCTTGGGCTTTAGCCTAGGATTTATTGTCCTACAGGCAGAGGAAGAAAACTAACAGCCTTGAGGCCTGACAGCCAGAGTCCTAAATTCTGGGTCTTGGTTATAGATACAAAATATCTGCCTCAGAGTTGGAGTCCACGTGACAAATATACCTTATTTCATGGCCCATCTGGTCCTGGTTTCAGAGACTAGTCCAAGTCAGAGATCTTGTTGACTGTATCATAGTGACTGGCAAACCTTACCGCCTTAATTTTAGGTATTGACGGACATGATGCAAGAGATATGTGAGCTTCCCACAACCAGCTGCAGTGTGACCACCATGGCTTCTCCTCGCATGCATCATTTCCAGGAAGCAGATCACATTTGGGAGGCTATATTATTCTCCTTTCTTGGAGTTATGAAGCTTCCAGGGATTTCTAACAGCCATGCAAAGGCAGTGAACAGAGGGCTACATATATCAAAAAGTGAGGCACGTAACAAAATCCACCAACAGGTGTCCAAATGCTCTGTCCACAACTAAAATCAATAAGAATCAGTATAGAATAGACTGTACTAGTGGACTTGGGCTTCTCCATCACTTGCCTTCTGGGGTAGCAGAGGACTGTGAGCACACTTTCTAAATACTGTAAGTATTTAGCACTTGTTGGGAGACGATTATCCTTTGCTCTCTCACATGTCTGCATGCCTTGTGAGTGGAGTCACTAACTGCCCTTTGTTCAAGACTATCTTTTTTTTTTTGAGACAGAGTCTTGCTCTGTTGCCTGGGCTGGAGTACAGTGTGGAGTCATCATAGCTCATTGCAACCTCAAACTCTGGGGCTCAGGAGATCCTCCCTCCTGCCTTAGCCTCCCAAGTAGCTGGGACTGCAGGCATGCACCACCAACTCATTTTTTCTACTTTTTAAATATGGATAGGAGTGTCACTCTTGCTCAGATGAGTCTTGAACTCTGGAGCTCAAGTGATCTTCCTGCCTTAGCATCTCAGAGTGCTGGGATTACAAGCATGAACCACTGCACCAGGCGAGATTATGTTTTTAAAGAGATCTTTCCCAGAGCAAAGTTCAGGCATTGTTTAAGACTCTGATTCCCTAAGCTTAGGGTTGTGCTCTCTCTGGTGATGTGTCTCACTGTGTGTACAGATGTCACCTGGACCTCTTTGCACTGCCTTTGGGAATTGGGGCTTAGGGAACTAGTACAAGAACTTGTTGATATTCGTGCTACTAGTATTGCCATGGGTAAAAGTCTTGTGTCTTCTGCCAACATCCATAACACTATGGCAGTCTCACTTGTTAGCTTGTACACAGGGTAAAATCTTAGACCCTCCATGGTTCTTGACAGCCTCTTATTTTCTGCTCATGTGACATACCTCCTCAATCCACAAATTCCCCTCAGCCCCGTGATCCTTAAAGCCACCTTGGTAATTTGGGTCAAGGGGAAGGAAACTACTCATACACATGTGAAGACAGATCAAATTAAAAAGCAAGATTAGGCCAGGTCCTGGTGGCTCACTCCTGTAATCCTAGCACTCTGGGAGGCCAAAGCAGAATGATCTCTTGAGCTTACAGGTTAGAGACCAGCCTGAGCAAGAGCAAGACCGTGTCTCTACTAAAAGCAGAAAAATCAGTTGGCATTGTGGTGGTGAACTGTGGTCCCAGATACTCAGGAGGCTAAGGCAGGAGGATCACTTGAGCCCAGGAGTTTGAGGTTGCTATGCTAGGCTGACTTGATGCCCGCTGTGGCGGGCACCTGTAGTCCCAGCTACTTGGGAGGCGGAGGCAGGAGAATTGCTTGAGCCCAGGAGTTGGAGGTTGCTGTGAGCTGTGATGCTACAGCACTCTACACAGGGTGACAGCTTGAGGCTCTGTCTCAAAAAAAAAAAGAAAGAAAGAAAATATTTCAAATTGTATATAAAACCAGCACACTGTACCCCACGATTACATTAATGTACACAGCTCTGATTTAATGAAAAAAATTTTTAAAAAGTAAATTTTGAAAATGTTCTAAAATTAATTCTGGTAATGGTTGCACAAGTCTGTGAATATACTAAAAATAAACATTGAATTGTATGCTTTACATGGATAAATTGGATGGCATGTGAATTATATCTCAATAAGGGTGTTTTAAAAAGTAAATTGGAGGCTCGGTGCCTGTGGCTCAACAGGCTAAAGCGCCAGCCACGTACACCTGAGCTGGCGGGTTTGAATCCAGCCCCGGCCGGCCAAACAATGACCGCTGCAACCAAAAAACGGCCGGGCATTGCGACGGGTGCCCCAGCTACTTGGGAGGCGGAGGCAGGGGACTCCCTTGAGCCCAGGAATTGGAGGTTGCTGTGAGCTGTGATTCCAGTGCACTCTATCCAGGGTGACAGCTTGAGGCTCTGTCTCAAAAATAAATAAATAAATAAAAAGTAAATTGGAGTTAGAAGTAGTGGCACATATCTGTAGTCTCTGCTACTCTGGAGGCTGAGGTAGGAGGAACACTTGAGCCCAGGGGTTCAAGGCAGGTGAGTGTTCTACGACTGCACCTTTGAATAGCAACTGCACTCCAGCCTGGGCAACAAGCAAGACCCTGTCTCTGGAAAAAAAGGCAAATTGATTAAAGTAAAAATACGACTAATTTAAATAGAATCTTAAGCAATAAATAGTCTCAGTGGTCAGTTAATATAGAAACAGTTGTGCAGAAGATACATAACTACTGTTTGGGAAAACAGTGCAATTTGATCTTGGACAAGTTTTTATATGAGCCTGTTTCCTGGTCTCCAAAATGGAATGGTGATACATCCCTTGATTTGTTAAAAGGGAGATAACAGAGCATAGAAAACGCTCAACCCAGGGCCTGATGAAGGGGAAGGGTTGAAGACTTGCCTGAACTCCCACCCTGGTGTCAGCCCCTGAGCTTTCACATATTAACTTCCCCATCCTTACAAATATCCCAGCAGTAGGTATTGTTATTCCTATTCGATAACCTCTGGGGAGTAGATGCTATTTGTCCTCATTTTGTAGACCAGTGAGCCAGGGCTCAGAGAAGTTGAGTAACTTGCCTGGAGTCACAGAACTAGTAAGTGGCTCAGGAATGAGGGGCCACTCAGTATGGGACTTCAAAGCTCCTGCACTTCCCCTTTTACCACTGGCCCTCCCTCCACCAACCTCGAAGCCAGATCCAATTAAACAGACTCCATCTGAGTGGGTAGAGGGTGCCTGGAGGTGGAGAAAAGGGAACACAAAAGCAGCCCTGTAACCCTGTCTCACAGAGGAGTATTCCCCCACTGCTTCCCTGCTTCCCAGCCTTGGTGACTCAAGTTCCTGCTTCTAGTTTCCTATTGTCTCCCCTGTCCCTGGTTGTCCAGTGCAAAATTCTCTGTCTTTTTCATTCAGTCTTTCGGGGACTAGTTTTTTGCTGTTTCTGGATCCCCACCCACTTCTGCTGGGCTTTTCTCCTGCCATCTATTTGTCTGTTTAGACTTTGGCCAATTGCCTGGCATTGGGACAGTGCTGACACTTGACCCTCTGACACTTACTGGGTGTCTTGGTCCCCACCTATATTCTGGTTTGATGCTGAGCTCCCCTGCAGTGAAGTAATCAAATCAGTCCCCACATCAGGCCACCGTTGTCTCCTCACTGGACAACTTTAGTGACCTCTGATCTTGCTTGAGTCCAGTCTTTCTTCAAGGGTCGTTCAGAGTAAGCTTTCTGAAGTGCAGCCTGACTGAGAAACCCTCCTGCTAGGGCTTTAGCGTCTCCCCATGTCCTGCGAATAAAATCTTGACTCCTTAGCCTAGATTTGAAAAGGCCTTTGTGAGCTGGTGCCTCCTAAACTCTCCTGGCTCTTCTCTCCAATCTTCTCTTCATCCCCTCTGAGCCCGTCATTTTATACTATTCACCATCTCTGAAGGCTCCTATGTTCCCAAGTACACAATCAGTGCTCACAAAATAGTAATTAATGCATGATGGCCTCTGGCCTTCAGTCTTTGTGCGAGCCATTCCCCCAGTCTGGAGTGTCCCTTCCCCCTCTGCTCTCAACTAATTATGACTGGTCTTTTTGAACTCTGATTCCATGTCACATCCTCAAGGAAGCCTTCCGTGTCCTCCCATGTCAGGCATGGCTTTATGTGCTCTGATAATATCCTGTGCTTTCCTGCAGAACTACGGCAGAGTAGCTGGAAGTATAGGCCTTGGAGTCAAACTACCTGGATTTAAACTGTCAGTATGCCACTTGCCCTGGCTGTGTGACCTTGGGCAAGTCACTTAACCTTTTTGTGCTTCCATTTCCTTATCTGTAAGATGGATATAATAATAACTACTAAAGGCAGGCACTCGGTATATGTTATCTATCATTAGTTTAGCATGTATTATAATATGTTGTAAATACTGGCTCCCAGCTGGGCACATTTGGCTCATACCTGTAATCCTAGCATGCTGGGAGGTGGAGGTATTGCGTAAAGCCAGAAGTTCAAGACTAGCCTGAGCAAGAGCAATACTTTGTCTCTACAAAAAAAAAGAAAAATGAGCTAGGTGTGGTAGTACACTTCTACAGTCCTAGACCCTGGAGGCTGAGGCAAGAGGATTGGTTGTTTTGAGACAGGAATTTGAGGTTGCAGTGAGCCACTGCACCCATAACAAAGGTGACAGAGTGAGAACTTGTCTGAGTAATAAATAAATAAATATATATATTTATATACCAGTTCCCTACTTTGTCTTCCTCAGCCTCTTGAGGGTGTCCTATTCACTATTGAATCTCTTTGGGGCACCTTTCACAGAACGAGACACAGGATAGGGCTTGGTATATATTTACCAAATGGATGGATGAATGAAAAGAATGAAAGCCTTGCTCCCTGGTTTAGCTCAGCAGACTGCCTGACCTTGATTTTCTTTCTGGATTCTCAAGATCAATTTTCCTTGCTCTGGCCTGGACAGATCATAGCCCAAATCCTGCTCATGGGATTTAGACCTCAAATCTAAATAACTGGTCTCAATACAAGACAGAAGTACCACCAGGTAATGTAGAAGGGAAAGCTTTCTTTCATGGTTTGTTATAAATGTCCCCTCAGCACCTCCACCTCCCTTTGCTCGAATTTCTTATGTTGAGGGTGTGGGCAGCACCAAACAGAGCAGGTCATTCATCCCTTCAGCAAGGGTGTGCACAACCACGCCTCCCATAGTGCTAAGGATGCCAGGGAAGATAGGGCACAGGCCCTGTGTCTGAGGGGCTTCCTGAGTGTCTGGGTCCAGATCTGGCTGGCCAGGAAAGGAGACAGGCAGTTCCCATGTTGGGTGCACACAGCAGATGTCAGGATCTGCAAACCACAGGACGGGGAGCCAGAGCAGAAAGGCAAGACCAGGGACTCTGGTTCCTAGGACTGGGAGAAAGTCAAAAGTGGGATCAGGAGGGGAGCAATCCCAGAGGAGGCAGAATGGAGACTGGCAAAGGTCAGAGTGCAGCAGGAGAGGTCCTCCAAGGTCCAGCACCGTCAGGGAGAAGCCTTCTAAAAGAGCAGTCCCTCAAAGAACTCAAAATAGATCTCCCATTTGATCCTGTAGTCCCACTACTAGGCATATACCCAGAAGAAAAATAATGATTTTATCATAAAGACATTTGTACTAGATTGTTTATCACAGCTCCATTTACAGTTGCCAAGATGTGGAAACAACCTAAATGCCCATCGACCCATGAACATATATGTATACCATGGAACACTATTCAGCCATAAAAAGATGGAGACTTTACATCTTTTGTATTAACTTGTATGGAATTGAAACACATTCTTAGTGAAGTATCACAAGAATGAAAAAGCAAGCATCCAATGTACTAAATACTAACGTGAAGCCAGTAGATGATCTAATAAACGCCCACACAAGAGAAAAAACTCAATTCAATTCAAGATAGGAGGAGGGAGAGGTAGGGAGGGGGATTAATTTGCTCCCATTGACCAAAATGTGGGGGTATATGGCACACCTCCTGGGGGAGAACACAACTACAACAGGGATTATACCTAATAAATGAAACATTGTAACCTAATTCTTTATACCCTCAAATTCACCTGAAATAAAAATAATAATAATCTTAGCACTCTGGGAAGCAAGGCAGGTGGATTGCTTGAGCTCAGGAGTTCAAAACCAGCTCAAACAAGAGTGAGACTCCATCTCAAAAAAATAGCCAGGCATTGTTGTGGGCAATTATAGTCCCAGCTACTCAGGAGGCTGAGGCAAGAGCATTACTTGAGCCCAAAAGTTTGAGGTTACTGTGAGCTGTGACGCCATGGCACTCTACTCAGTGTGACAGAGTTAGATTGTCTCAAAAATAATAATAATAAAATAAAATAAAGTGAATGAAAGAGCAGTCTCAATATGGGGCTGTAGTGGGCCTCACTTTTTTTTCTTTCTCTGGGGAGGAGCTGGGAGGTAGGAAAAACCCCTCAGGACTTCCCACCCAAGAATGAAGCAGCAGCAGCAGACACAGGCCAGTACTCCAAACCAGCTTTCAGTCTCCTGTTAAGACCTACTTTGAGAAGGCAGTGGCTGCGGGGTTCGATGGTCAGGCCTGTTCAGGTCAGTTGCGGGCAACACCGTAACAGCAGAACATTGAGGACTAAGCATGAGGCCCAGAATCTGACACTAAACCAACGCATGGCTTTGCCTAAGTCGTTTCACCTCTTTGGTCTCCACTTCTCCATTTGAAAAGGAGTGTTGGGCAATGCTAAGGGTGTGCAACCTTCTAACATGAAGACGTCTTGTCTTTTTTTTTTTTTTTTTGAGGCAGAGTCTCAAGCTGTCGCCCTGGGTAGAGTGCTGTGGTGTCACAGCTCATAACAACCTCAAACTCCTGGGCTTAAGCAATTCTCGTGCCTCAGCCTTCCAACTAGCTGGGACTACAGGCACCCATCACAACCCCTGGATATTTTTTTGTTTCAGTTGTCGTTGTTTTAGCTGGCCCAGGCTGGGTTCGAACCTGCCAGCCTAGGTGTATGTGGCCAACACCCTACCCAACGAGCTGCAGGCGCCGCCCAGGAAGACCTCTTTTTAAAAGCAAAAACTTTCAAAGACTCTACTTGACAGCTGTGGGCATTTTGGTATCTGTTGTTTAAAAAAAATACAAAATGATTTTTTTTTTTGTAGAGACAGAGTCTCACTCTATCGCCCTTGGTAGAGTGCTGTGGAGTCACAGCTCACAGCAACCTCCAGCTCTTGGGCTTAGGCGATTCTCTTGCCTCAGCCTCCAGAGTAGCTGGGACTACAGGCGCC
>CAUYRH010165671.1:0-10147 GCA_963574655.1 Perodicticus potto | reverse complement strand
TGGCTTGGCGCCGGTGGCTCAAAGGGCCAAGGCGTCAGCCACGTACACCTGAGCTGGCTGGTTCGAATCCAGCCTGGGCCCGCCAAACAACATTGACGGCTGCAACCAAAAAATGGCCGGGCGTTTGTGTCGAGCGCCTGCTGTCCCAGCTACTTGGGAGGCGGAGGCAGGAGACTCGCTCGAGCCCAGGAGTTGGAGGTTGCTGTGAGCTGTGATGCCACAGCACTTTCTCCAGGGTGACAGCTTGAGGCCCTGTCTCAAAAAAAAAAATAAACATACAAAATAAAAAATAAACATACAAAATAAAAAAAAAAACATAAAACTCCAGGAGTGGCATAACGTGAAATGCCATGAACTATTTAGTTCATGGAGACTGAGTGAAAAGCCTTCCTATTAGGTGTTGATGTGCATTGGACAACTGGAACCAACACTATCTTAATCGGCAGAAACCCTTGGGAGAGCAGTCAGGAACTGGTAAAATTACACGTGCCTATCCCTCTTCCTGTTTATCCAACAGGAAAATTGTTGCACAAGGGCCCAACGAAATAACAGGTATAAGAATGTTCGTAGCACACTTTATAGTTGGAAAAGAGCAGGAAACTTAGTTATTAACAGAGTGGCGTATTTTTATGCTAGTAGGCAGAAACCATGAACTAGGGCTACGTCTTCTGGCATGGACAATGTAAAGAACATGATTAAGTAAGTTGAAAAATTGCTCAATGTTAATTTATAGTATAAATGTTAATTATACTATACTATAAATTAACATGTATCTCAAAAATGTAGAATAAAATTGTAGGAGCACAAGTATGTTAACATACTATAACATTTATATATCTCAAACATTAACATTTATATATCACAAGTATGTTAACATACTATACTATAAATTAACATTTATATATCTCAAAAATGTAAAATAAAATTGTAGGAGCACAAGTATGTTATAAAATTATAAAGAAATTCAATAGAAATATTAAAAACTAAAATTTCAAGATTGTGGTGAGCTGGAGGGAGATGTAATGGAAAAGAACAGAGGGGCTTCAAATGCCTTTGTAATGTCATACTTTAGGTTTGTGGTGGTTTAACAGGTGTGCGTTGCGTGATCCTTTATACCTTTCTAAGTTTCTGAAATATTTAATAGTTTCTTAAATCTCCTATCCACCTACATTCTTAGCTATCCAGTTACCTCTATTAGCTAATAGTTTATCCCATTTACTATTTGTGTTTTCATAGAACCAGTTCTTGAATTGATGTTTATTATTCCAGCATTTTCCTATTTTCTAATAATTCAGTTTCTGGTTTTGAATTTACTAATTCCTAGGCGGCGCCTGTGGCTCAGTGGGTAAGGCATTGGTCCCATATACCGAGGGTGGTGGATTCAAACGCGGCCCCGGCCAAACTGCAACAAATAGTCGGGCATTGTGGTGGGCACCTATAGTCCCGCTTCTCCGGAGGCTAAGGCAAAAGAATCAGGTAGGCCCAAGAGCTGGAAGTTGCTGTGAGGTGTGACGCAATGGCACTCTACTGAGGGCGATAGAATCTACAAAAAAAAAAATTTACTAATTCCTGCGATCTTTGAGCTTACATGCCATTCCCTTTCTTTTTTTTTTTTTTTTTTTGTAGAAGACAAAGTCTCACTTTATTGCCCCCAGTAGAGTGCTGTGGCATCACACAGCTCACAGCAACCTCCAACTCCTAGGCTTAGGCGATTCTCTTGCCTCAGCCTCTCTAGGAGCTGGGACTATAGGCGCCTGCCTCAACACCCGGCTATTTTTTTGTTGCAGTTTGGCAGGGGCCGGGTTTGAACCCACCCTCAGTATATGGGGCCCACATCCTACCCACTGAGCCACAGGCGCCGCCCGCCATTCCCTTTCTAATTTCTACAGTTGAAACCTAATTTATTTATATTCAGATTTCTTATTATTCTGTTAATGTCTGGCATTTTCCCCCTGACCTCTGCTTTACCTGTAAAAAATATACCATTGTAGTTTTTTCATTATTGCTATTTTTACATAGTCTGATTTTCTTAGCTTTAATTTTTTTTTCGAGACAGAGTCTCACTATGTCGCCCTGGGTAGAGTTCAATGGCGTCACAGCTCACAGCAACCTCAAACTCTTGGACTCAAGAGACTCTCTTGCCTCAGTATGCCTCCCAAGTAGCTGGGACTACAGGCACCCACCACAGCGCCCGGCTATTTTTTTGGTTGCAGTTGTCATTGTTGTTTAGCTGACCGGGGCCAGGTTCAAACCTGCCAGCTTTGGTGTGTGTATCCTGCACTGTAACCACTGTGCTAGGGACGCCAAGCCTTGGCTTTAATATTTTTTGACCTGAGAGTAGCTTTTTAAAATATTAATAGGCTAATGCTGGGCACAGTGGCTCATTCCTATAAACCTAGCACTCTGGGAGGCTGAGGTTGATGGATTGCCTAAGCTCACAGGTTCCAGACCAGCCTGAGCCAGAGCAAGACCCAGTCTCTGAAAATAGCTGGGTGCCTATAGTCCCAGCTACTCAGGAGGCTGAGGCAAGAGAATCCCTTGAGCCCAAGAGTTTGAGGTTGCTGTGAGCTATGACACCATAGCACTCTACCAAGGGACTCAAAGTGAGACTCTGTCTCTACAAAAAAAAAATAGCTGGATGTTGTGGCAGGCGCCTGTGGTCCCAGCTACTCGGGGGGCTGAGGCAAGAGAATCGCCTAAACCCAGGAGTTGGAGGTTGCTGTGAGCTGTGTGACGCTACGGCACTCTACTGAGGACAGTAAAGTGAGACTCTGTCTTTACCAAAAAAAAAAGAAAAAAGAGGTTGGGTGTCCATGTGCAGTGGTTAGGGCGCTGGCCACATGCTCCAGGGCTGGTGGATTCAAACCCGGCCTGGGCCTGCTAAACAACAACAAAAATACAGCCAGGTGTTGTGGCACCTGTAGTTCCAGCTAAGAGGGAGGCTGAGGCAAGAGAATCGCTTGAGCCCAAGAGTTTGAGGTTGCTGTGAGCTATATGACATCACAGCAATCTATACAGAGTGACAAAAGTGAGACTCTTGTCCCAAGAAAAAAGAAAATACATAGGCTCGGCGCCTGTGGCTCAACGGGCTCAGGCGCCAGCCATGTACACCTGAGCTGGCAGGTTCGAATCCAGCCCGGACCCGCCAAACAACAATGATGGCTGCAACCAAAAAATGGCCAGGCGTTGTGGTGGGCACCTCTAGTCCCAGCTACTTGGGAGGCAGAGGCAGGAGACTTGCTTGAGCCCAGGAATTGGAGGTTGCTGTGAGCTGTGATGCCACAGCACTTTACCCAGGGCGACAGCTTGAGGCTCTGTTTCAAAGAAAAAAAAAAGAAAATACATACTTAAATACAGTAGAACCTCTATAAGTTGATCACCCGAAGGACTATAACAAACTGGTCACCATATGGAGGTGGTGAATATAAGGAACTAGACCAACTGTACTGATATGTAGCATGTGGTTCACGTACAGCCTATGAAAATTAGATCAACTTAAGAAAGTAGTTGATGTAGGGAGGTGGAGGTTCTACTGTACCTGTACACTCATGTTTATAGCAGCACTATTCATGATGGCCAAAAGGGCCAAACAACCCAAATATCCATCATTGAATAAGCAAATTGTGGCATATACATATACTTACTTTCCTCCAATGACTCCTACTCTTCAGTAGATTTGATGTTCTCTCATTCGTGACTTTAGAGAATTCCACTGATTAACGTACTTAACTAGTTTTTTGCACTTATTTATTTACAAGTCAGCATCCCCCTTCTTCCCTGTGAGCTCTCTCCCCTGTAGTGATCGTATCTTGTTCACCAATATGTCCCAAGTATTTGGGACATACTAAACACTCAAAAATGTTTATTAAATCATTTTGTCCTGTTTCAAATTCCATATAGAATTACATCTTGTTCATATTTTATACGTGTGTACCAAATGCTAAGATTCTACTATTCTTGTTTTTTCATTTTTGTCTGTCTTGCTTATCAGATTATGAACTCTTTCAGAACCATGCTGTGTAACCAGCTCACAGTAGCTACTGCTATTTTACCAGTTGCAGCGTCTTTCCTTCTATGATTTCCACCAACTTTCTATGATTTCCACCAATTTAAAATGAAAAGAACAATTTGAAGGAAAACAAAAATTGTCTGTGATGTGAGTAACAACTTATGCAAATCTGAACACATGCCAGGAGCAGCTTGACAAAAAGGCAAAAGTGGGGGCGGCGCCTGTGGCTCAGTGAGTAGGGCGCCGGCCCCATATACCGAGGGTGGCAGGTTCAAACCCGGCTCCAGCCAAACTGCATCAAAAAATAGCCGGGCGTTGTGGCAGGCGCCTATAGTCCCAGCTACCCAGGAGGCTGAGGCAAGAGAATTGCCTAAGCCCAGGAGGTGGAGGTTGCTGTGAGCTGTGTGACTCCATGGCACTCTACCAAGGGTGATAAAGTGAGATTCTGTCTCTACAAAAAAAAAGGCAAAAATGGGGGAGGACATCTAACTAGCCTGAACAATTCACTGTTGCGTTTACTTGGTAACACCCTTTCAAGGTGACAAGCACTAAACGTATACAGAGTAGTGTTAGATTGACCCAACTAACTCCATTTTGAAAAGCCATTCTGTGAGACTCTGTCACAGGTGGACATAACAGATAAGAGAGATGCTGCAGGCTCATCCTTGCACCGGCCAAATTACAGACCCACGCAAGAGAAATATGTTGACTCTCTGCTAGGAAGAACCTACCAGGAGAATCTTGATGAGAACAACAGTTTGGTGGTCCTTAATAGAAACCAGCTCTTCAGCCAGCTATGTAACCTTGGCCTCCCTCCTTGACATCCCTCACAACATCCTTTAGCTCTTACCCCACTTGCACCCAAGTGTCAAAATAAACAATGCCGCCTTTGTTACATTTGGACTTGAGTGTTCTGATCTGCTCCTTTCAGTTTTTACCTGTCAAGCAGGAGGGTCTGAGTGAACTGGCAAGCATTTCAGCCTCTCCTGAGACCAAGGACATCAGCAGTTCTCTTGGCAAAGAAATGCTGATCTGAAAGTTTGGCAGACTGCCAACTACAAGCCATCCATTCATTCTGGGGAATGCAAAGGGCTTTCCTCTGCCTTCCCCTCTGAGCACATATGATGGAAAATAACAGTTGCCGCTTTTCTCCATGAGACTTGGTTATAATTCCCTACAGCCAAGGGTTTGCTGTGGAACTTCCACATCATTCTTCAATATGGAGTCCAGAGATGACCTAAAGATTTGAGAAACACAGATTATAAACTATTACATACATAAACTATTTCAAAATAAGCATACCCATTAGTACCAGTTGTTCTGAAAGATTAATGACTCCAGCTATTTTTGGACTGTTTTTTTTAGTCTTGTAAGGGCATAACACACCTCTCTGGGATCCTATCTATTTTAAAGATGCAAACAGCCAAAACTCTGTGGTTAGCTCCACCCTGGAGTCCATAAGCCTTACATGTGCCCTTTACCTTTTTTGCAATTGGTTTAATGTATTCAGTAAATTCAGGATCTCTCAGAATTTGAATTAGATAGTTCCTGAAGGATAGAAAAAAATGAGATGGTTAAAGAGGAAGGGAGACAGTTCTAGATTGGTATAACAATTGGAGCCAAAGCGGAAAAACTAGTATGTTCAGTGAGTAGGTGACTTTGAATAAAGGAGCTAACAATGTATAGGAGAGGTCAGATAGAGGAGATCTTTGAATCCTACATTTGAATTTGATTTATAACCTGGAAGTCAACTGGAGAGTTAAAATCAAGCATTAACCATTTTGAAAGGACAGTGAAATTACAAAAAAGATTTTACCCTTTCCATGGTGTTTGCAATTAATTGAAATAAAGAGCGATTAGAAGCAAAGAGGTCATTAGAAAAGTTACTAAAATAACGTATATAAGGGAGTTAAAAGTCTGGATTTGGATTCTTTGCAGTGGAAGTGGAAAGGAAAGAAATGAGAAGACACATTAAAAGGAAAGAGGTCAGGTTGGGTGGCTCCTGTGGCTCAGCAAGTAGGGCGCCTGACCCATATACCAAAGGTGGCGGGTTCAAGCCCGGCCTCAGCCGAATTGCAAAATAAAAAAAATAGCCGGGCGCTGTGGCAGGTGCCTGTAGTCCCAGCTACTAAGGAGGCTGAGGCAAGAGAATCGCCTAAGCCCAAGAGCTGGAGGTTGCTGTGAGCAGTGTGACACCACAGCACTCCACCCAGGGCGATAAAGAGAGACTTTGTCTCTACAAAAAAAAAAAAAAAGGGAAGAGGTGGTAAAATTTTGGTAAAATAATGATCTCTAATGATTAGCAAGAGTGCCAGGAACTCAATGTTTACTAATTATTTGATACTCTAAAATTGTAATCCATACCGAGAACAGAAATAAAGGGAAAGACAAGATGATGAATAAATTCAGCTGTTTTAATAAAGTTTATTGGTTTTATTTTTAAGAAATGAGGCTTTTGGCTGGGCGCCTGTGGCTCAACGGGCTAAGGCGCCAGCCACGTATACCTGAGCTGGCGGGTTCGAATCCAGCCCGGGCACGCCAAACAACAATGACGGCTGCAACCAAAAAAAAAAAAAAAAATGGCCAGGTGTTGTGGCGGGTGCCTGTAGTCCCAGCTACTTGGGAGGCAGAGGCAGGAGACTCGCTTGGGTCCAGGAATTAGAGAGGTTGCTGTGAGCTGTAATGCCACGGCACTCTACCCAGGGTGACAGCTTGAGGCTCTGTCACAAAAAAAAAAAAAAAAGAAATGAGGTTTTCAAAAGTCATTTTGAAATTTTAAATTTTTCAGCCCACCATTTGGTGCGATGGATTTTCTGTTGTGCCCGAATTTCGGGGTCCCCCCCAGAAGAAACTCTCACCAGGCACACCGATGCAAAAACAAAGGGTGGGATTTATTACAAGCTTAAGCCGGACAATTCAGCCCCACCTAAATGGCGTACTGAATGGCCCCGAGGGGTGGGGCTGAGGTATTTTTATAGTATACCAAAAGGAAGTTGGGAGGGGAGTAATGCGATAAGGGGAATGGGATTAGGGACGGTTGGACGAGGGATGTGTCCAGGTGTCTCTTTACATGCTGATTGGATACCTCGTTGGTGCCAGGGTGGGTGGTCGCTGAGCAGGAAAGGGCCGGTGCTAAGCAACCGGTGAGGGTGGTCAAGGGGGCTGGTGCCAGGAACCAAAAGTTACAGAACTAACAATTACACTGCAAATTACACAGCAACCTGCAAAATGGAGCCCGTTAGCCAAATGGCGTCACACGGGCCCTTTCATTTTCCATCCTGGCACCATTGCTCCATTCGTTCATAACCTCGCAGAGAAGGTCCTGGCACTGGTGAATGCTGCCATAACTTAATTTGAGGCCTTGGTTGGCTGCATTTTGGTAATAGGCCAACAATGAGTTGGTTCCTCCAACCCCTACTTAAATCCCTAGAGTTTTCCAGAGCCTGAAAAAGATAGTCAATAGGACTCAAACTTATAACTTCAAATACCTCACAATTAAGGAACCCTTGCTGAATGGTTTGATGGCCACTGAGTATGGATGTGGGTTGTTTTTTGTTTTTGTTTTTGTTTTGTTTTGTTTTGTTTTGCAGTTGTTTTTTTTTTGGCCCGGGCTGAGTTTGAACCTGCCACCTCCAGCATATGGGGCCGGTGCCCTACTCCTTTGAGCCACAGGTGCTGCCCTGGATGTGGTTTTATATTGGTAAAATCGTTGCAAGTGTGGCATCTTTAGCTATGTTTGAAGACAAAGCATTAAGATCTGATTATATTTGACTTATTTGAGTGGCCCCAGTGTGACCAGACTGTTTCTGAATAAAGTGTGTCATGCTATAGCGTCACAGCTCACAGCAACCTCAAACTTTTGGGCACTCTACCCAGGGCGACAGCTTGGGAAGCAGAGTCAGGAGACTCGCTTGAGCCCAGGAATTGGAGGTTGCTGTGAGCTGTGATGTCTTGGCACTCTACCCAGAGTGACAGCTTGAGGCTCTGTCTCAAAAAAAAAAAAAACAGCTTTGTTTACAAAACACATCATTAGTACACCAAACACATCATTAGTACACATAATAAGAAATTAGAAATGTTCTAATTGTAAATTGTAAATGTTCAATAAAATATTGTAAAAACTCTACAATAGTGGAGGTTGCTGTGAGCTGTGATGCTATGGCCCTCTATCCAGGGTGACAGCTTGAGGCTCTGTCTCAAAAAAAAAAAAAAAAAAAAAAAACTCTACAATAGTAAGATGAAATATGTGACAGCCATAAAATGATAAAGTGAGATTCTGTCTCTAAAAAAAAAAAATAATAAATAAAAATGAATAGTAAAACAGCTTTGTTTACAAAACACATCATTAGTACACATAATAAGAAATCTAATTATTAATTAGAAATAATGTAAATATTCAATAAAATATTGTAAAAACTCTACAATAGTAAGATGAAATATGTGACAGCCATAAAATGATAATCATGAATAACTTAGAATTACATGGTAAGGTATATTTTATTTGTTTAGAAAGAAAAAAATGCCATGCCATATAGGGTACGACTGCAATGATATAAAACTAAAAAATGGGTGGCACCTGTGGCTCAGTGGGTAGGGCTGATCCCATATACCAAGGGTGGCAGATTGGAACCCGTCCCCAGCCAGCTAAAACAGCAATGAGAATTGTAACAAAAAATAGCCAGGCATTGTGGCAGGTGCCTGTAGTCCCAACTATTCGGGAGGCTGATGCAAGAGAATCTCTTAAGTCCAAGAGTTGGAGGTTGCTATGAGCTGTGATGCTACAGTACTCTACTGAGGGTGACAAAGTGAGATGCTGTCTCAAAAAAAACTAAACAAAATTGTAATAACCGATTCATTTTAAAAAACATAGAAATACGGGTGGCGCCTGTGGCTCAGCGAGTAGGGCACCAGCCCCATATACTGAGGGTGGCGGGTTCAAACCCGGCCCTGGCCGAACTGCAAAACAAAAAAATAGCCGGACGTTGTGGCGGGGGCCTGTAGTCCCAGCAATTCGGGAGGCTGAGGCAAGAGAATCACCTAAGCCCAGGAGTTGGAGGTTGCTGTGAGCTGTGTGACGCCACAGCACTCTACCGATGGCGATAAAGTGAGACTCTGTCTCTACAAAAAAAATAAATAAATAAAAATAAAAAATATAGAAATAGGGCTGCGCCTGTGGCTCAAAGGAGTAAGGCGCCAGACCCATATGCCAGAGGTGGCGGGTTCAAACCCAGCCCCGGCCAAAAACTGCAAAAAAAACCCAAAAAAACATAGAAATATACTAAGTGTCAGGATGGTTTAAGTATGGATATCATTTTATTTCTTTTATATTCAAATCTACACATTCTCCATAGTGAATTACTAAAAGCCCATATGGTGCCTAACGACTATTACATATTCAATTAGCATTCATTCCTTTCTTCTACCTAGACCCTCTTGGGGGTGAAAGGGGATTTTGTGTGGTGATTACAAAATATTTTCATTTTCTTCCTTTTTGATATTCCCAAATAAGACCATATACTTTTAGGTCTGTGTCAGAAAATTAGGCATAAGTTCATGGAGAAGTAAATAGGTATGGTTGGCTGGCTATTTTAGGTAAGGCCCATTAGTGGGTGGGGGGTGTAGCATCATAGCGCGATCTTAGTCTAGGTCCTAGATCTAAAACTAGGAGCTGGCTTTGACCTAGAGGATTAGAAACTGTAGTTAACTTGTTTCCTCAAGAGTGATTGGTCTCGGCAGTCGGTGCGGACCTCAGCCGGAAGGACACGTTGAGGTTGGCATAACCATTAAGGACAGTAACTACCACGGCTTCCAGTGCTTTGACCAAACCTCAGATGCGTGGCCTTTTGGCCAGGCGCCTGCGGATTCATATTGTTGGAGCATTTGTTGTATCCCTGGGGGGTGCAGCTTTCTATAAGTTTGCTGTGGCTGAACCAAGAAAGAAGGCCTATGCAGATTTCTACAGAAATTATGATGCTATGAAAGATTTTGAGGAGATAAGGAAGGCTGGTGTCTTTCAGAGCGTAAAGTGATTTTGGAATATAAAGAATTTCTTTGGGCTGATTTACATAGACGTTTGTCACAGACCCGTGTTCCTGAGCTATGAATATGAGTGATAAATAAACTATTAATGAAAAAAAA